>UELV01094265.1:0-38821 GCA_900490015.1 Megastigmus stigmatizans | reverse complement strand
TATATATATATACTAGGCCGATGCTCCAGTCGATACTTCGATTTTATCACATATTCTATTAGATATATCGAGGGGATATTTTATACACACTTTATTGTAGTTTTATACATTCCATTGTTAAATTGCTCGTATATTTTTTTTATCGTACCACATTAAATACTGTTGATATTAAATGAAAAAGAACTTGTGTATACTTGTAAATTAAAAGATTTTGATTTTTGCTGTTTTCCACGCGGATTATATTTGTTTAAAATTTAATTTTTACTATAACTGAGAAAAATTATTATATGTCTTGCATTATGCATTTTATTTATTGACATTTGCATATGATACTTATTTAATATTAATGAATATGGATTTGAATAGGGCAAATTAAATATTCATTTATTATTAATGAATCATTTAACGTAACTTTATATGATATACTCTTCCAGTACGAAAAAATTGAAATATTAATTTTAATTCATATGAAAACACTTAGATAATAATATTTAATAGTTAATGAATAATTTCATTATAATTATAATAAAAGAACGGATGATTTTTAATAAAAATGTAAGCGTACGTTAATAGTTAAGAACTAGAATTAAACAATAAACATATTATTATAAGTACTATTCGATAATTGTAGAATTAATGAATCGTGCATTTAATGCAAAACATCTTTTTTCTCAGTGTATTTTCACAGTGCAGTATGTTAATTAAATTTAATTTTAATTATTCTAAATATATCAAAGGATTAATGACAATAAGAGCTATTATAAAAAGTTTAGTGCAAAATTAGTAATTTAATTGTGATTTTGCCTTTGAAATTTCGCTATTTCTGTATAATTACTAAAATTTCTTGGTTTTGAGAATCAGGTTAATTGTCAGTCACAGCGGTTGTAATTTAATTCTGTTTCACTACTTACTTGACTTCCACTCCTAATTCTTTATGAATTTCAGAATATTAAGAATTACCTTTCGCGTTTCATGCGTTGTACGAAAAAAGATATGAAGAAAATAAGAGAATGTTGATATATTAAAGATATTTTATTTTCAAACCGTTACTATATCGTATATATTAGCTCAGTAAATCAAACGGTATAAAAAAGCTACGGCAATTTCGTCTTGATCTGCTTTTACACAGTCGAAGATGCTGCGAGAACTGTGAAATTTTATATCATCTTCCGAGCTGTACATATACAAATGCATACATATCAGCTTCTGAGTTAAGTATACCATATATATATACAAGCGTCTACATAGTCTTCCTTCAAATCAACACCCACTCGGCTACGGCGAGTCTGGGAAAAACATTTCTTTGATATACAGGAAGAGTTGCGCCCTGCAGCTCAAGCTCAAAGCTAATAAAAGGGAATTTTTATTCTCTTATAATACTTAAAGGCAAAGGAGCTATTCTCCTGTTACATTCACTATTTAGAGGACGCAAAGGCGCACTTTGGCGAAAAGAGCCCTGCAGCGGATATAAAACCGAGCCCGAGAGCTTTTCGGACAATCGGAGCACTCGCGAACATCGTCCGTAGACTGTGCGATACACCGTTCTGTTTTCCTTCGTGTTTCGGCCCACGGAAATAAACAAATATAATCCTTCGTACTTGTGCAGCTTGCCGCGAGTCAAAGCATGTATAGATAGAGATCGACGCTCGTGCACTACAGCGTATATAAGCCGTGACGGATAGTCACGGATAGTCGGGTTTGTGCGCGATGTCCGCTCCAGCGACGCGACAACCAAGAAAACGCGCGGCAGTGTGTATATATATATATGTATATATAAAGTCAGCCGAGTCCCGAACTTTCGTTATTGCACATACGAGGCTTGCGCGGCCGCTTATATATCGAGCGTTTGTCTCCTTCGGCCGAGCGGCGGATCCTCTTTTCCCCAGGCGGCAATTCGCTTCCATCCCCCATCTCTCTCTCTCACTCTCTCTCTCTCTCTTCTGCTTCTACTTCTTCTCTTCATTCGCTGCACCGCGATTTCGCTCTTCCTGGTTTTGCGGCCACGGGGAGCTTTTTCCCTCTCTCTCTCTTTCTCTCTCATTCTCTCGACCCACGCTGGAAAGATGGCTTTATTTCGAATCGACGCTCAGAGCCAGTGTACACGTGTGCACGTAGCTCCTCTCCTGCAGTGCAAATGCGCGTGTGTGTGTAGGTCTGTACTCCATTTCTGCGCGCGCGAGAAGCAAGGAGCCAATGGCTTTGAGCCATCGAAACCTCTCACACATTCTCTCTCTCTCTCTTTCTTTCGCTCACAGCTCTCTCGCCCTCTTATATCCCTCTCGCTCCCTTTTTTCCTGCGCGCACATACCCTCTTTTTGATTTCGCTTTGGGAAAGCTTGGGCTTTTTTGCGCGAGAGCGTCAACTACGTGACGGGCATTCGAAAAAAGGCCCGCGCGCGCTCTTCTTCCTCTTGCCTTTCATATAATACCCTTGTAGCGCTGTAATGGCTTGTGCGGGGAGGGGGAGTAGACGCGAGAAAAGACGTGGATGGGGAGGCGGTGCGGTTGTAACTTTTTAAAATTGCTGTATATACCACGTCTGCAGCTGAGGCCGAATTTGGGTTACCATGGGATCCGCATGAGTTATGTAAAACAACTAAGCTGGATTATGAAGTTTGAGACGTCGTCGCATTGAAAGTTCCGAAAGTATGGCTCGCGTTGTAATCTATGACTCTCGTTAACCTCCTTCAGTGGTAATGATCGTGAAATACATGGGGATATGACAGAATTTTCCACCGTCGTAGTACTTAAGAGCTTAATAAACATTCGTGCAACGGTATAAGTCGTGTCTTCGAAGGAAAACTTATGCTTTCTGCTTGTTTAGTTCGAGCATTTCGATGCTTTTAATTGTCTATATCTTGAAAATTAAAGGAATTGCATCATTTACTATTGATATTATTATTTTTGCAACTCTTTGATTTCACAAGTATTGCGGGGTATTTTCATTGACGTTAACTAAATGTTAGTGAAATCTGCACATTATTTTCCTTCTGAGAAATTGCGTACACTGATAAAGAACAAATAATTTACTTTAAGATAAATACTTAAGGTACCCGCAGGAAAATTGCAAAAGGAATCTACGAACTTCTAACCTTTAAATCTACGAAGTACTATCGTTCGGTGTACCTATATGAAAAGGGAAAAAGTAGTAACAAACGAACGTGGAAAGACTAAGGATTTTCGACGAAGTTGTTTTCAATTCAACTTTTTCGTTCGTTAAACAAGGGTCTAAATTTTTTTCAAACAATTATTCTGAATACACTCTGACAAAGAAACCTTTAAAATGATTGAAAATATCGGTGCTCGACTCGAGTGCAAATAGTTCAAGATTTCTCTGTAAGCTTTCGAACGCGTACCTGAGATTTTCTTACTTTTACAGCTGGCATTGCTATTATCATCTACTTTTATTTATTCTTACCTTTTAGTTTTCACGCGATCGTTAGTCGTAGGCCGACAGCGCACCAAGAAACTACAGTAGCATCAGAGCCCAGTGTTTGTCTTTGTCTCGGTACAGGTGCGAGCGGAGAGCTTATCATTACTGCCGCGACGACGGAGCGGAGCTCATCGGGGCCCCCACTCGGTGTGTTGGTACGGTGATTGCATTTCTTCAAATCTGCACATAAATATAGTCGTAAGCTATTTCTAGGAAACAAATTCAATTCCGTTCTTGCAAACATTGTTGTGATTAATTACATTTTAACATTTTAATTCAAATTATGAAAGAATTGTGTATGTTCGTCATAATTTAATGTTTAATTATATTTAAGAGTTTATATATTAAATGATTTTATTATAAAGTAAATTCTGTTCTAATATTTTCTAATCTCAAAAATCAGAACGCGTAACCTGTTTTGCCTGTAACACTAATATATTGTGAGATTTAATAAAATCAAAGGGAAATAGATACATGAAGTGGAAAGTATATTTAATATTCAAGTATTTCTTAGAGTTTAATTTACTTAGGTTCATAGAGTTTAAGCATGCAGAATTTAGCTACTATGTTAACCAAGCGCGTTACATAAATTAGAAGTCTCCAAAATAGTCTTCGGAAGTTCTACCTCCGTAAGTTCTTTATAAATATTATAGAGTTATACCTTTCCAATTAACGAAATGAATTGCATTCTTTAAAAAATATTTTGTATTTTAAAACATTTCCAAAATTTTGATTATTTAATTACTATGCATTTTTAAAACTATAAATTCAATGTAAAAAGTTTTTAGATATAAGTACCACTTACTAATCTTTTCTTACTTCAAAATTTCCGCAGGTACATTTGGCTGCAACGCGAGTTTAAAAGTGCAAAGATAAAAAGTACGTACGTGCGGAATAAACTTTTATCATCCTCATGCGATTAACTTATTTCTACTTTATTATAGGAATGTTTTAAACATAAAACTCCTTAGTCGTTCTTACAATGTAAATTATCGCTTATAATATGTTGTGTTTGAACATCGTTACACGTTGTGAAAAATTTATGATGAAGGTTTTCCAATAAAATAAACCAATTGTATACATAATATATATTTACACGCTTCGCGTTATCACACATACATACATCCATACGCGTATACTTATTAATACTTGATTAATTTTTGCAGAGACCATAAAAATGAATATATTTAAGTTTCAGACTGTTCTAAACAGTTCTAAACAGATATACAATGTATGACGCAATATCGCGCGCTACTTCTCTGCGGCTTTCGGACTCGGATGATGCAATTCACGCAGCTCCGTTCAAATTGAGAGGTCCTGGGATGGTGTCCGATGTCGGTAAAGCTCAACGGGGTCGTATTCCGAACATCTGTCTCCGTTGTTTGAGCTTTTCGCTGTAGGCGTTTGTCACATCCCGGCTTCTATATAAAGCACGGCTAAGGGCTCCAAAACTGTTGATCGATGGCACAACCAAACGAGACGAATACCTTTAACACGCACATTTAGACCTTTTCACGGATATATGTAGTGCAGCCAGTGCAGGTACCTCGGATATTTTTTACGAATTTAATTTTATTCTAAGATATTCTGGTGCCGGATATTAATTCCAGTAGGTATAGATTACGAATATCAACTTTAGAGCCATGTAAAGTGAAATGAGCATTATTTGGAAAATGCATAAAAATTTCAAGATTTAGCGGTTTTATGTAATTATGTTAAATTAAAAAGTATTATTAGGTTTTCTTTGTAAATTGCAATAAACCACTTCGACTTTACGCCTTAAATTTATATACTTTAACTATTTTAAGAAAATTAAAAATTAACTCAACAAAGGTACACGTCTTTTTAAACCTCGCTTGTCATTGACTGATGGACTCTTGTTCCACACTGTTCTTTCTAAACCTTTATTCGTTAAAGAGCTCTTAGATTTATCTTCACAAGTAGTACAAGGTAAATATGATTAATTTTAAATAGTTGTAACATTTAAAAATACAGAAAAACGGACATTAACTATGAATTAGTATTTGGTTATAGATCTTACGCATCAGTTAGGGTAGACTGGGGTATTGTCGGTTGACTACTATACCTATCTTCTTACTGTAAAGGGTTGGGGTCATAGTTCTGTTACATATTAGCCTCAAACTAAATATTCTTTTCTAAAGAAGAAGTAATCAATGTATTCTGTCATTTCTCTAGGTGAACATATCTATACAGAACGTATAAACCGTTATTTAATTAAGAAATTTCATAAAAGTCACGGTACTCACGGTACACTTAAATTTTGTAATCTAGAAAATAGAGGATTGAATTCGATTTTGGCAAATGGTCCCTCTTCTCTGTCTCATTATATTTAATTTTTCTAGGAAATGCGACCCTCTAAATTTTTATTTCACCCGCATTTAATGTCTTTTGCATCAAACCCTGTTTATGGGATCGATCGACTTTACGATCAGAGAAGCACACAACAATCACATAAAGTTGGTGCTTCCCACAAAAATTTGATAATTTTTCACATGGCAAGAGCGAACTTTTTGCCTCGAGGCATGTGCGGCAACGACTCTTTCGACTTTGATATTGCAATCAGTCGAGTGGAAAATTTATTCCGAAGACATCCGCGGAAATTCCCGTAATAAAAATATCGAATTTGAACGATTGCCCGTACGTATGAAAAAATCCCTATAAGGGATGTTCAATTTTCTTTATATAAATTAGCTCAGGTCCAAGCTAAAGGGGGTCCAAGAAAAGGTTTATATATATACGTTCATAAAATAGCTAGCGAGCAATCACAAAATGAACAACAAGTCATATAGCTTTCCGTCCTCCTGCACGAGATAAAAGTTTACGCCGAGTTCTTTCATCGAGCGAAGAGTCTCCTAGACTCGCCGATGGGAAATTTGTCGCCATCGCATCCCATATAGTGGCTTTGTCCACGGCGACAATGGAGAGCACGAAGACTATAAGCTAGAACGAAGTGTACGGAAGTATTGCAGGACACACTACGATAACTTGCGTTAAGAAGGCTTTATCGGTTTTCAATTTAGACCTAGCGCATACCCACTTTACTCACGCGAATTGCCCGTCTTTGCGCTTTTATGTCTGGCACGTGTATATATGCGCCACGGCTTTAAGTAAGTTTACTCGTGGAAAATCTGAAACGTTGACGAACGGAACAGCCTCCGAGCATATTATTGCGTACGGAAAACAGAAATAGTGAGACTATTCCGTTTACTTTGATGGGTGACGAGATAACCAAAAAGGAAGGTTGAATATTTGAATACTCTGCCATCGAAAATGTTATTTCGGAATCTCTGTGTGAGCTTCTTCTAAAAAACTAACAAAGGTGCAGGCAATATTTTTAAATCAGATTTATATGACCGGTAGAAATTGGAAATTCAAAAAGTGGGGAATATTTATGAATAATAGGGGTACTTTTTATGAAAATTTAGTGTGTCCCAGTGCTACTATAAAAAAAAGTAAATTTTCTTAAAAAAATCGTAAATTTTACTACTAAACTTTTCTCCGTGTATATACACCTTTCTTTTACTTTTTTCCTGTCTCACATTCATTGAGTATAGCCTCGATCGACACACTTACCATTGATTCACCATCGTTTTCCATTATTTCTCTCTGCGCTTAATTGTTTCTTCCACCTCGTGCTTCATTTTGATGTTTTTCTCTATTTTCTTCCCTCTCTTACTGTCTCGTCTCATCCACCGTCGACTCTCTTCCTTTTCTCTTTTATTTTTCGCGTCCGTCCGAGAAAATTTTATTTTATTGTGCGACTGCCGTTTGTTCGGCTTGAGTATTATTTGTCTCTTTCTCTCTCCCTCTCTCTCTCTCTCTCTCTCTCTCTCTCCTTAGTCCTGTCACCCATAGTCTTTTGTTGGAGACGCCCACGTTGTCGGAAGTAATCTTTGTAAAAAAGCTCCGCGCGTTTCTTACTTTAATTGCATTTATTTTAATTTCAGACTACGGATCGTTAACTGGTACGGTTGAAATAAGGGGCACCATTTTATTTGCGACTCGTAGCTTAGAAATATTTTATCATCTGTCTTTATAATTTTGTTAATTGGAGCGTGAATTATGTTTTGCTTTGATAAACACAAAAATTAAGGAAATTCGCGAAAATTTCACTGTTGTATTATCACAAGGTTAAGATTCTAATAACTCGAAAGTTCTTATTATTCTGTCTTGTTATTAATAATAAAACATTTTACGGTACAGGACATTTTATGAAAATTATAAATAATTCGCCGATTGCGATTTTCTCGACTTTATTTCACTATTTGTTTTCTCCCGTGGTGAATTTCTTTAGTTGTTTCTTTTAATTTTAATTAACTTAGAGAATTGGATCGCAATGCACGCTTCCTTAAGTCGAGCTACACAAGTTTTAACTTTTTTAAAAACTTTAAAACTCTGCGGATAAACTGAAGCGATATTATTTAAAAAATATACATGTGTTCTGCTATAGTTGTATTTGCAAAATTCTATTTATTATTAACCATATATAGGTAAACAGATTTATAATTACAGAAAATTTACTCTAAAAACAAAACATTTTCCACCGAATAAGATAAGTATAATCGACTATGTGTGTACATACATTTGTTTGGAATTTAAATTTTGATTGGCCTCTACACAAATTACTGGCGGGAAATGGATTCTATGATTTTGAAAATAATAAATATTCAAATTCAACTGAAGCATTCTCTATATATATATAAACATGGCGAAAAATTCCTTGAAACAATTTCGAACGGGAGAGATTATCATTGCGTTGGCTCGTATTTCATCGTGTTTTACATCCGCGTATATGAAATTCGCATCGAATCCCCAAAGACTTAGAAAGTTAACGAGTTTTTCTTTTCCCAACGTAGCTCGTTCACTTCATGTTTTCCTGCGAGTTAACAGACAATTACTTTTTCGCGTTTGGGTCTAACCACATTTGTCTATCACTACTTGTGCTTCATCACTTCCATCATTTCGTTCTTCTCCTTCCTTTTACTTGTTATCAATTTATATCCTTGCTCTTTTTTGGCTCATAAATACTTTCTCGAGAATTCTGGAATTTAAATTAAAAATTCTCCCTTCGCAGCTTTAAATGAAAAAATTGTTTTCCAGTCTATCATCAACTTTTTATTGCTTTCAATCTTTTGACGTAAAACTTCTTTCCATTATGATACATTTTACTATAGTTTTTTCGCCTCTTTCCGATTTACTGTCCCTCACTTCGCGAAAGCGCTTTTTAATTTTTCCCAAACATTTTTGTTCACAAAAATTTGACGCGCAATTAAATTAAATAAATCGCACCTATACCGCGACATATTCAAGAGGTTAAATTTGATTTAAAAAAATCCCCAGCCAATATCTGAGAAAATCAATAATCTTCAATAAAGTTGCAAGCGAAAGACTCGTGGGTTCCTAGTCTTTTCCTCGCATTCTACTGTTTATTATTATGAAATAACTCGGATGAAAATTTACTTGTCCCGAGCACAGTATAATAATTAATACACCATCAAGTGCTTTATGTTCCGTAAACGTTGAAGAAGTTGTACTTACAAGTGCGACATATCGTTCGTGCGGTTTCGTGTAGCTTGCAACCGGTCTTGAGTAAACTAAGTGATTCCACAACAAGCTCTGTGTGTCCTTGTGCAAGTTTCAACTTCAGGATGGGCGAACAAAGGCGCATTAGATCTAGCGGGAAAGAGCGAAATGATAAGGATTGTGAATAAAGAAAACGTTCTTTTATTTATTTATAGTATTTTATTTTATTCTATTCGTATATAAAAGATGTATTCACATTCGATTTAAAAGATTGGATAATGATTGGGAAATAGAAAGAAAATATAAAAGATTTGATAAACCATGCATTATTTTGCTTCCTAATTGAAATATACATATATACACGTATGTACGAAATCAGAATTATTTATGTGTCTGCTGCTTATCTAAATTGTAGAAGCTATATGAAGTACATTTATTTTGTATTAAAATCTGGCCAAAAATCTACTCATTCTGAAAAATTTTATGAATATTATGAACTGTGTTCGCTTAAAGCTCTTTCATCGATTTTCCTTCAAAACTGCTCCGTAACAATAAGCTCGTCAATTCATATTCTTAGCGAAGCCCGCGAAGATTAACCAAATCTTTTGACTTAAAACTAAGAAACGGAATGGAGTAGACATTTTTCACATGTATATATCTCAGCTTATTTACTCTTAAATGCGCATGATTAAATAATGCTTTGCCGGGATTAAATTAACATTTGTTCTTGCTCTTCGCGTTCAATCTTGCAAAACATTCTCGACCGCGTAAAAACTTTTATAATCCAGTGGTTGTTCCGAGTTTGCGGCGCGACCCACTGCACAAAAAATACGCAGCACACGCGCATTAAATGTTTCTGTGAAAATGGAAATTCATACAGAATTATATGGCAGTGACACGGAAAGTTTCTTCTTTTTTCCTTTTTTTTTTAATGAGTGCGCGCGAGTTAAGAAAAGCCGCTGTTACAACTTGTTGCGAGTAATGAAGTTTTAACGGCTGGAAAACTTAGTAATGAAAATTATTTCAAAGTCGCAGGCGTTTTATTTAATTAACACTTTGAAAGGATGATAAAATACGGTTCGTGGATTAGCAATGTCGAATTCAATTGGCTCTAATAATCATTTCTTCTACCTATACAGTCAAAGTTACACCGTAGTAAAGTATTCTCGGTTTAAAAATAGTCCATTAATCATGTGCTTATATAATTTTCTATAAGTAATGAACGGTAGTAATTATATATATAATTAATATTCAGAGATTTCATATGGATTATTGCGTGGGATAATGAAAATATTTTAATGAATTGCTAATCCGAGGCTCGATTACCTTTCGCGTGATTAAATTTTTTCCACAGAATTAAATCTCCATACATCGCGACCTCCATTTCTATAATTAATCAAACAATACTTGTATAGCTGTCGCAAGTTCTAAATTTACAAAGTCTCGTATCAGCACTATCCATTTTCAAAAATCAAACCGATCACTCTAACGTTACAAGGTACAAATCGATAAAGAACGTTAATTGAGAAGTAAGTAACCGCGGGACAAAGCGAAAGCTCTGAGTCACGATGGAGAGGGTGGCCGAGTGCGCGCGCTAATTGACCCGAATGGCGCTATAATTGCATCGCGATTGCATCCCTTACAATAGACGCGACGGCGCGTCGGCCGTAGTGCATTTCTCGCGGCGGAATATTGCGGTAGAGTCGTGCTCGCGCCGGACAAAGCCCGCCGTATAGTAAAGTGCGCGAAAGACGCGCGAGAATTATATCGTCCCGCGGAGCAAAGACTAGCGCGCATAAACTTCGCTATACGGGCCCGCGATGCGGCAGGGCTTTACTTTAAATTTCGGGCTTGAGAATTTTTCAAAACTATACGCTGCAACGTATGCGCGAGTCTCTTCCTCGTTCGCGTGCTTCTTTTTCGTTTGGCTATATACACAATCTTTAATAGTCGCTACCCGTATAGCCGTGCACGTCCGGCTAGACACACGTGCTTCTATCAAACGCTGGGAGCTGCAGGGAAGCAGCGGCAGCAGCAGCAGCAGCAGCAGGAGCAGCAGACGCGTGCCTATCTCCCTTGGCCGCGTGAAATATCTACGCGAGGCTCTTGGGTGACGCGCGAGCGGCCCTGCACCTCGTTTCTCGAGATTTATGCTTCTCGCACGGCCATCGTCGAGGGACAGAAAGAGAGTGGGAGAGAGAGAGAGAGAGAGAGTGAGAGTGAGTGAAAGAGCTGGGATCCGATCTCCTCTGCCTGCGGAAATTCAAATATCCCACCGTACCGAGCAACAGCTAATACGATTACGTTCTACGTGTCTACGTGTATGTGTGTGTCTGGTTATTCCCTTTTTGCATATACATAACTTGCAATGGTAAAAAAAGTAGTCGAGTGTGCGTCCTAGATCGAAATATTGTAATAATAAAACATTCTAAATTCGAATAAGTGAAAATCCACGGAACTTTAGTGAATGTTCACTATATGAAATGGTGAAAAGGTATAAACAACTAATTGAATTAGTCGAATTTCACTATAAAAATCAGTGAAAAAAATGCACGTGGTTTTCACTTGAAATTTCACAAAATGAATACTATAATAATTGTAATGTTAATTATAACTCGATAAAATAGTAAAATTTTGATTAAACTGTCTAAAGTGAAATAATATAATCAAGTAAATAAATTGTATGAATGTATAATAGGTTAAAAATAAAGACGTACATACAAATTTATCAAATTTATTAAAACTATTAATAAAATACAAAACAATATTCCTTTACTTAAATAAAAATATTTTATCCACATAAATGTTCGAACTGTCGTCGTAGATGCAAATTTAAGTAATAATTCCAGACTGGAAAAAAATATAAGGTAAAGATAAACGTTTTTTTTAATAACCACTTGAATCTTACCTTTAATTATCGCCATAAGCCACTAAAAACTTCGGTTGTTGACATTTTTATCTGAAATAATAAACGTATTAAAATAAAATGTATCAGGATATTGCGTATCTCAGTAAGTTATTCTATAATACTTACAAGTACAGGTGCTTCGTTAAGATGCTCCGTAGGACTGCCCTACCCAAATACGGATTATAATCGAAGAATCATAGTCAACTACGCGGCTTATATTCCCACACTCAGTATTAAATCCCTTGCAATGAACGCGTTAAATTTTCCACTCAATCGAATAGTTTTTTGTTTGCTTTGTTGTATCATTAGTCTGCTAATTAGACAGTGAGAAACTAAAGCACTGAAATGCCAGTGAATGCGAAATAGTATTCTAAATCAGTGGATTTTCCATTGATCCTCAAGTGAAAAGGACATTCACTACCCAATCAGTGAATTTTTCACCGATTTAAATTTAGAGAACAAGTATTTACAATTGAACAAATGAAATTCCACAAATGAAGTTACGAAAATTGCGAATTCTTTAAATTATAAAGTCTAGCATTGCATGCATTTTTATTGGTATTATATATCTTATAAAATAATTATTTTAAAATTACTGTTTCGAAAATAATAAAGATTTAAAACGTCATCCATTTTTATCAAACATTAAATCCGTTTTTATGGTTATCACGCAATAAATCTAAATTGAAGCCGATCTGAAATTAGCGGCTTGTCGGTTATATACGCGTTAACGGAATAGCGTAAGAATTAAAGTACACGTACTGCGAAAAAAAGCTGAAGAATCGAAAAAGGAGAGCGAGCGCACAATGTGCGGGTTTAGAAAAAAAAAGGGCTAGCATACGTCGGCGATGTTCCGTGTTCGACTCGACTGCGTGCGCTCAATGGAATAACGGAGGGGGGAGACTCGCGCGTGTGTCTTGGGGAAAAATGTGCTTCATCGGACGCGAGTGAACTGTGGCGGAAAAAAGCGCTGGTCAGGAATTCCGAGCTCGCGCTGTTTGATAGCGCGCATGAAAGCCTATTCCGATCTCACTCGGCTCGCACATAGGAAAGGGGCGTTATCCGACGCTGTACTGCACGTCTGTGCCGCTACGACTGTATACTCCTTTTTTACCTCGATTGGGGGGAGAGAGTTTTTTGTACTTTCCCACGTTTGGTGGTATTTCCCTTTTCTTTTTAATGCGGAGTGCGAGACTCATTGATAATGGATGGAATCGCGGATCACTCGACTCGATATTTTTATACTTATAATCTTATAGTCAAATGACTATTTTTTGATTTTATAAGATTGAGATCATGTTTTCGAAAAGTATTACCTTATTAGCACAAAGTTGGAAAAAAAAGTTTTGAAAGCAATTAAGAAGCGTCTAAAAAACGTTTAAATGTCCGTAGATGTCTTTCAGAAACCTTTTTTCAACTTTTTTCAACTTTATGCTAATAGAGTAGGAATCACCGTTCTATTTATATTATAGCATTTTTTCATAATTAAACCAGTAGTTTTTAGTGCAGAGTTTGGAATTTACTAAATTTACAAGAGGATATTGAATTTCTAACTTAAAATTTCTAAAAATAATTCTAGTTTTTCTTTTTTTCAAGTTCTTTTGTTATTTTCATATAAAACAGAATCAAGAATAGATATGAAAATATGAACAATAATACAAAATTGTAAGTACCTAGTACGTGCAGTTTCATCATTTATAAATGGGTCATGTCAGAATCCTGAGAACAAAGAATTTAACCATGCGCAAGATAATTATATTTAGTAATTTTATTATTTTTATCTCTATTCGTTACTTTGTATAAATGTAACGGAATGTCATGAAAATATCCGCTGCATGTTTTCAACGAAAGTTCCAAATCCTTGAAAACTGCACTTATTAAAAAAAAAAAGGAAAAAACTAATCTCTAAATTCGAATAAACTCAAACCTATAAAATTGGTACAATATTTCCAACTATACATTCAAAAACAAAGTTTCGATGCGTTCAAATTGGAGCGCGCGCAGAGTGGCATAATGGCGTTCGAGAAAGAAAAAAAGAATGTACCTTGACCTTAATTCCCCGTGCATTTCTCTACCCACACGCTAACCGCGAAAAGAAGTCGTGTCATTTCCGCTTGCCCTGATTTTAAAAATACATTTCTCCAAGTTCACTGATCTTCCTCTCTCGCTCTCATCTTTTCTTTTTTTTTCTGTCTTCGCAGCGTAGCGAGTACATCAGCCAGCCTCCCATCGACGCGGAGCAAAGGGATCGTCTCGCGCTCTTGAACATCGCCGCAGTGACAGCAGCGGAGAAGCGCGAGTGCTAATACGGGAGAGAAGTGCACCTGAGAGATTTCAGAAAATAATGAAGCCGGGGTTTTAAGGAGAAACTGTGTCACGACGCTTGTTATTTACAATATATATATATATATATATATATAGTTGAGGTAAGACCGAGATGAGGTTTGGCATTCGCGTGATTGTAATTCTGGCTGTTGTAAATGCTACATTTCATAATATCATATGAAAAAAAAGGCTTAATATTTACTTTTGCCAGTCAACAATTGACAAAGGTAGCCATTTCTTTTGAGTACAGCAGATGGCATTTGGTCAATGTACAACTGAATTCGAAAATTGTTGGCAACGCGAACAAGGGCCGCGGAATAGCGTATAAAATCTCGTAACTCGGAAGTTTATTCGCTGTATTATATATATACATGGTCATTTCCTGGCCCCGTACCCAAAAAAAAGCCCATCTCAACCGGGGATAAGCTCATACCGTTGCATCCGCCAACAAAAAGTCTTACAACCACGCCGAAGTCCAAGGCCAAACTCATTCCGGCTCTGTCTCGTACACGCTCATATATATATATATATATATATATAGGTAGTCATCGGGCGAGTGCAGCGAAGGGTAGAAAAGCATCAGATGGCGGGCGGAAGAGCGTCGCCGCGGTGCCGTCGTCGCCGATGAGCCTGAGCAGGGCCTCAGCGGCGCGCATGATCCGCCCTCGCCTACACAGTCCGCGAGCGCTTCTTCCACTTCCACCGCTTCTACTCGTCCGTCTCTGTCGGGGCGATCGTCTTGGCTCGGCGGCGCTCGGCGGTAGGCCCCGAGCACGGACAATAATTATCGGCACCTCATAAATGCGCCTGAGGAAGGGCCGAGGACGATGCTGCTGCTGGCCAGGCGACCGCAACAAGTTCTCGCGCCGCTTCCGTTGTTGCCGCTGCTGCCGGTGCTGCTGCTGCTGCTGCTGCTGCTGCTGTCGACGCTCTTCTTCGCCCCCGGTGAGTATTATATACGAGCACGCCCGCGCGCGCGCTTACAATTCTGCTCGATAATATCAGCCTCCTTTTCTTCTTCTTCTTGTCGTACGCGGCCCGGGGCTATATTTAGGCGCGCCGCGACAGGCTGCAGTGACCGGGTTATATAGAGATGCCGCGAGCACGACTGCGACTCGTTCGCGCGCGCGGCCAGAATAGTATATAAAAGAGCATGTGAGGTTTTGATTTTCGTGGCCCGCGCGGCTTTTCGTTCGCGCGCGTTGGTATGGAAGTTTTTGTTTTGCGATAGAGGCTTATCGCGGAGAAACGAATTTTATTATTTGTGTTGGTCTTATCGTTTGTGCACATTGTCTTATTGTTGGTATTGGGAAAGTATTGAATTTAATTTTATTTTGTATCTTTGTTATTGTTATAAAGCAGGATGTCTCGTATAAACGTATAGTACACATTGCTATACCATTCTTCTTTTTACAAAGCCATGTAATGGGTAAAGTTGCGAAGACGTTGGGTTGACTTTGCGGCAAGTTCGAAATGTCCGTTTTCTATTCATAGCAAAACTGATGACGAAGGAATATCATAGATATCCGGCAGAATTGATTTTACTATCGCGTATCTAAACTACATTATGTATAACCGTTAAAAGTTTTCTAATTGATTATACAGACCCTTGACGGTAAAAAACGTTCCCAATTCAAAGGAGTCTATTTTGACCCACGGAATATTAATCTGACCAGAAAATTATTCTACCGCGTCAAGAATTTCAGATATCCTAAATCGCAAGAATTTTAATTGTTTCTGTCATTGGCACTGAACAATTACTTGTCATTCCTTCAACAGATATTTTACATTACCTGGGATACAATGATTCCCTCTCTAGAGTTCATGAAATAATTTTAAAAAACGTTTCAATAGCAAATATAAATTATATATTAATTGTAATAGTCTAAAAACTTTTAAAATTTCTGGATGATCTGACTCTTGTATGAGGGAATAACAAGCATAGCCTGCAGTATAGAAATATAGTATCATTGATGAATAAAGTAAAAAGGTCTTTTATCCCTTTTAATGTAAGTCACCTTGAAGTTGCCAGAATTTAGTAAATCTCAAAAATCTGACATGATATAGAGCAATTTTGAAAACAGATTTATACTTTAACGGTAGGTCTAGAAAGTTCCTTTTTAAAAAATAAAATTTCATAAATAATGTCAATGATAAAATTAAGTTTTCTAAATCCCTTCAATTAAACAGTTTAATATCAAAATAGTAGGTACTTCCGTACTAGGTGTTTTTGGTATCTATAATTTTTTTAATGAAGACCGATCTTTATACTATACTTACTTTAATAGATTTTTAAATTATTCCAAAATGATAACATACTTTGAATTATGCAAATGTAGAAATAAATATGATCAAGGTAAAGTTGTTTGATACATAAAAACAATGTAAGGTTCAAATCGCGTCACTGTACCTTATCTGTGAGGTAAACTGAATCAAAATAAACTATAATTTTTTATTAAACTTGTAAATATTAAATTATTTTTATAAAACAATTTCTCATCATAATACTGTCAATTTGACGCATTTTCTCTTAAAATGCATTTGCAACTGAGATTTATAATCAAGGTGTTTAAAAAGATGAAGAAAGTAGTTATACCTGCATACTTTCATTTCTCTTGCCGCTGCGAATAGATATCACTTTATCCCGTTCATTTTATCCCGAAAGCATATGTACTAAATAAATTGATAATAATATAAATAATATTTCTAAACTGGATTTTTAATAAAAAATTCAAATCTAACAAAAAAAAACCGTTGGCACATATATGCAAAGCTTAATTATCAATTATCTCGAGACATTCACATATTTTGACAGATAAAAATGCTTCAAAGTCATCATTCGATTACATGAATTTATTGAATTAACCATATATTCATACTGTATTATCCCGAAAATAATTAAAAAAGTTCACTTTACCCTTGTGCTCACTTTACCCTGGTCTCCTCTATATCGTACATTGAACGCATAATAAAAAGGATTGACATGTGTTTATTTTTTGAATTAAAAAAGGAAATCTTATTACTCATGCAAAGCTGATTATATTCTAATTTTTATCACGAAGATAATGAAACTGAAGGCAGTTAAACTTGATTTTCATTTTCACCAAGTTTTCGTTTCATTATATGAATACACTCAAAAGCACTTGCACGTATACATTGAAATTCTCTTTGTATTTACATTTTAATTTATTCATTATTTTTCTGTACAATTATTTCGATAAAAATTGTTATTTTTTTCGTTATTCGTCGTGTTTGCTTAATTTTTACTTTATTACACTAGTTTAGGTTGTAGCAATTTATTTACTGTGTTTCAGGTAATGTACCTTCGTCGATTTTGTTCTTAATGAGATGATGGTTAACGTATACTATTTAACTTTTCAAAACAACAATTTATAGCTCGAAAGTTCGACGGAATTCCTTGGGCTATACAGTCAATAGCTCGATTACGAAATGTAATAGTATCAGAGTTAATCGCACATTCAAATAGAGCACTGCTTATTTTCTTTGTAAGCCTTTTTGAATTTTTGTCAAAAATTGAGGGAGCCATGACGTCGCGAGAATTCGTGTGACATCGCCATCATAACGCGACACCTTTCAAATACTTGTGACGGTGACGTCGTCAAAGAATCTTCAATAAGCGACATAGCTTTGCAAAATTTCAAAGTATTTTACAAATAGGCCACATACTTTCCAGTTAGAATTCATATACATCTGATGTAATATAGTAACTGAATTTTATAAATGGATGTCTACTGGGATGGGGTAAAGATGAAAGAGAAAAATATAGGAAGCAGCACATTTCTCCCTAACGTCCGCGAAAAGAGTGCGTTAAGTAAAGTTTCTTTTGTGATTTAAACGCCTTTCATGGATCGCATCATTTAGATGCACCAATTTAGAAGCACTGATTAAGAAAAATGGTTATTTGAAAATTGCTGACCAACTTGTTAGGGGATGATAAATTATACCTACAGTATAGTAATTTAAGTTTTACTTCACGATGAATAAAATTATTTGTATATAAAAAATTATTTTTCGAGTATATATGAATCGTGTCTAACGAACACTTCAAATAAATCCAGCATAAAATTTAATACACATTATTGCTCGAATTAAACTGCTTCCTATTTGTCCACTAGCAAGGTGTGTATTTCCATTTATTCTAGTTTTATTATAGCATCGTAACGAATCTTTGTATATTATGAAATTTATTCACTTTCATAAATTGTTTTTGCAGCGCGGAAATCTATTTCTCTAACGAATATCAATATAATACGTGAAACTCATCTCTGCAGAGTATTTTCGTACGCAAGAGATCTGCAAATAAAACAGTGCCACATATTTTGTGAAACAATAATTCTTTTGTGGAAATTCAATTCAATAAGAATTATTGTTAGCAAGTACAAACACTCTTAATCCCTTATATGCGACAATATCAGAAATAGATACTAAAAAAGCAATTTACCCGCATGGATGCCACACGCCAACTATTATTATTTTAACAAGAAGTGGATAGAGGAATTTCGGAATGAATATCTGCCTCGGTGGCTTCTTAAAACATTAGTTTAGTTCCCTTAGTTTTAACGGTCTGGAGCAAGCTAGTCTCGTTCATAGTATAATTCTTAATGCTGGACACTTTTTCGGTACTTATCGCGCGACTTCTCGCTTTATTTGCAACATGATAAATAGATTATACAAAGGAATTAAAATAAATGGGCTATTCAGCGAAGTTAATTAAGGCCCGAGTCGCATAGCCGCGGCTTTTATAAAGAGGCTAATATGCATAGAGAGGGAAAAAGTTTTGAAGGCGAAAAGATAAGCAGGAAAGCGGAAAAATAATGAAGAAAAATAATTTAACGAGGTCTTTATCAGTGACAGAGAAATGCTCTTTACTAACTTTACACAGAGTTCCAACAATAGCTTAATTATTTTTGAAATACGAACTGTGGGCCCGGGAGAATCCTTCCTTACCGCATATAAAGAGGAGAAATTCGATGCTTGAAAATATCTGAATATAAGTAATATTAAACAATGGCCGAAAATTATCCTCGAAAACAAAGGTATGTAGGCTGGCCTTTGTTATCTTATTGTATTTTGTTTCGAAACGCCAAGTTGAAGATCATTGAATTAGACGAGGAACGTTCGATTATTACTTTACGGGTGATCAAGAGATGATTTTACTCGGAAGAATTAAAAGGCGCATATAATAGATCAAGTAATAAAGAAGGATGCCAACGGATATCCTCGATAAATATCAATAGGGAACGCATAAAACTACTACAATCTTGAAGCATTTATGTAAACTGAAAGATTCTCATACAAATTTGCATATATACAAGTGGGGAAACATTTTGAAAGTAATCAGTCCACACTTTTCTCCGAGGTTAATTTTGCTTTTAAAGTTTCATATTTTGACAAGTTCTAAGCAAAGACACCGGTTATGTACACATTCCCCCCTGAGTTTCTCTGCTTACTACGGACATCGTTAGCATCCTCCTTTATATAGCGAGGAGAAGTTTGATAGCAGTCTGTCCGTACTCTGCCTTATTCTACTGGTGGTCATCATGAGCTGTGGTTTTCGCTGGTACAGGCCGCAACCGCGTAATCTGCGACCTCTTAAGTTTCACTTTAACAACTTGCAGTTGTGCTTGCGGGTCGTGCAGTATCGTTAAAATTTCACGAGACCGATATTGATTTTACTCCACGAATTTCACCATACGTTTATCTATAACGATAACCTTATGGAGGATCGAAGGGTGATTGCGATTATTGTGCACTTTGTGGAAAGCGAGGAATTCAGTTTGCTTTACATAACTTTGCGAAAAATGAACATTTTTAAACAGCTTTCTGGCGATTTCGTTTCCTTCGTCTCCGTTGTCATCAGGTGTCAGCTATTGTCGATTTATTTTTTAGCGTGAATGTGTGTCTGTGCAGTATGTGTTTAATTAAAAATTGTGTTTCTTTTTTTATTAAAATAACTTTCCAGTGTACAATAAATTCAAATATCAAAGAAAATAGATAATTTTCAAGGATTAATCAAAATGCGGGCCTTATATCCGCGAGCGAGCGTTAAGCGAGCGACGAATTGCAGCTAGTATTGAATTAATAATGGTTTACTTATTTTAATTCCTTTTTGGAAGATTTTTATAGATGAAGTTTGCTCTACTTCTTAGATTTAAGAAAGAACGCGTATGTTCTTCCAGGATTTTCGTTGTTTTTTATTGTAAGATATACATATGAAGTACGAAGAATGACAAAATAATGCGAGGTTAGGTGACAGTCATTGGGTTTGAATAAAAGCAAGGCAGCAGTATTGATTTTTATTCAAATTATATACAGACCAGGACCAACTATTTAAACATTTTTCGTCATTTAGTAAATTTCTTAAAGCCTTAGATAAATCCGCGATTCAGAAAGTTTAATAATCTTTTGGCGAATTTCAAATAAATATATACGATAATACCTGTATGTGTAATTATTTACTAGGTCCGTAATAACAAAAATCTGCCCAACTGAATATTACGTTATGCTACACTTTATTGGCATATGACTCGTAACTGCGTTTATTTTACCATCCGAATCTATCATCTGTATGTATGTAAATTATTTCTACGAATGAATTTCATATGTGAAGCAAATCTTTCAAACTGAGCATAGATTTGTTTATTTAATAATTAAAGTTCATTAGCTTTGACTACAGGAGTAGCCACATTTAAATATAGACATTTATAGTTTTTTGAAAAGTTATTTAAAAAATGTTTGTATATTTTTAATTTTTTTACAACAATGCTTACAAGCTCTGAAAACATATATGCATACCCATACTAATGAACTTTAATTATTAAATAAACAAATCTATGTTCAGTTTGAAAGATTTGCTTCACATATGAAATTCATTCGTAGAAATAATTTACATACATACAGATGATAGATTCGGATGGTAAAATAAACGCAGTTACGAGTCATATGCCAATAAAGTGTAGCATAACGTAATATTCAGTTGGGCAGATTTTTGTTATTACGAACCTAGTAAATTTTTATGAGCTCTACAATTTATAAGTTATTTAATAATACAATTTTTTTATATACAATTTGAATATACGCAGGTGATCCGCAAAGATTTTTGTCTTATATGCAATACAGTTATCAGAACCTTTGATTTTTGAGTTTTGAGAAACGTGTATACGTATTTCGACGGTTGGGTGGAAGAAGGTGCTATCTCCAAAGCATTAACCCCACCGAGATAGTATCTTCTTCAAGTCCCCGCCGAGACAATACCTTCTTCAACCCAATCGTCGATATGTGGAATTTACGGATTACTAGTAACCTGGATTAAAGCGATGTGTATCTAAAAGAATAAGTGAATTCAGACATTCATAATAAACATTGCATAATAAACAAATGCATCATTCTAGAGTTTCTTAGTAGACGATATTGTAGTAGCTTATGCATGCATGAATGAAAATAACGCGGAGGTCCAAATAATTCGTTATTTCGACTAACAGAGTAGGTAGGCTAAAACTGGCGCCACGTAATGCTTGCAAACATCTAGTCGCTATTGCGATTCGTGTTCCCTTAAAAGCTGAGAAAGATTTCCTAATAGAAAATTATGCAGAGAGCAAAAGGATTTAAGTATAATATTCTTTATATTACAATATTTAAAGACTGCATTGTTTTCAATATAAAGTACCGGAATTTTTTGGTTTATTCAAAAGAAACAAAATCTGCATTGTATACATATAATATATATATTACAAATAGTAAAAATAAATTAGACATGTAGCTGATGCCATTAATTAGTTATTGGATTATAAATGGGTCCTTCTAATGTCGTAAGTATAAATTTGTATGGAGAAGGATTCCTTGAAAGATCTAAAACTATAAACTATGTGTAAATAATTAATTACTTTCCAACATCTTGTATATAAGTAGATTCGTAGAATACGTAGAATTCTGAAAGAAAAAATTCTAAACTTGCGTTTCTTTAATAACCAAATTTTAAACAATTCCTCTTTTTTAAATTTCTATTCAGACTTGTGATTTTGTACAATCTGAACCGTGAATCAGAACGAGGAAAAAGTTTCATAAGCATTCTTCACATTGTTCTTTGCTTTAATCTGCACTTTAGTAAAGTTTATCGTAATAAGAACAAAGGAGCATGCAGTTAAATACCGAGTTTTCCTTTCTACGTTTATTTCATTTCATGTTTGTCTTGCATTATTACATAAAAAATTTTACATTAACAAGCTTGATTTCAAAGAAAATTGTTGACCTTCCATTTTATTTTAGATAGTTTAATTCTTAGACTTTATCAAGAACATGTTACTATTTTTCAATATTTAATTTTTTCTGCAAAATAAGTAATAATATATTAAAATAGTTTACAAAAATTTTCAAATGTTTGTCGTATCGAATTAATTTTACTATAAAAAGCTAAAATTGAGGAATTTTCATGCCGAAAATCGAGAAATGCCGATGTAAGATTAATAATTTGCTGATTTAATTAGCTGATCATATACTCGATAATAATTAGTGAATAACAGAATTAATAATATTATAAAAAGATAATATCATGAAAATAAATTTTCATTTGTTTCTCGAACCTGAAAATCACGTATTTGCATATTTATACCGCTAAGCAAACCGACCAGAATAATCTCTGCACAAGCACCTAGTAAGAAAACAAGTCTCTCTTTATTCAATAAAGCAAATAGTTCCGCGGCGAAAGAGAATACTTCGTTTTCCGTGTACTTAAACACTCTTATTCAGGGGTTCACAACGAAAAATGTTGTCTTCGAGCAAATTGAACTCATCTAGGTTAAAATTAAATAGTACGTGATGCATTGCCTAGTCGAGTGCATACTTAATTTCCATTCAAAAATTGATCATAATTTGTTAACTGAATTACCATAATTATATTATTTAGTAATACAAAAGATTGTAATTAGGTCTGTATAATTAAAACGTTTGAAGTTTTTTCAACAAATGCTGACACTTGAATGTTATCTGCATTATACATGTGCATCCACCCGAACAAAGTTGGAATTTAAATGGTTATAAGTTCTTTTATTGTGATTGAAAGAAATTAAGATTTATATAAGCATAATTAAAAAATCAATTTTCATACCTGCAAGTGCTTTATAACTGTGTTTTAAAATGAGATGATAGGATATACTATACTACCTGATATGTATGAATTTTCAATTCTTCAATTGCTAACATTAATGGAAGTGAACATAGTTTTAAATTCAATTTATACTACACTTTCTAAATCAATTTCTAATCACTTTAAAAAATTTTATATTATCAAAATCTACTATGGGCATTTCATGTACCCCAGAATTTATATATAAAGATACTAAGAACTTGGTTGTATTTACAGTATATGAATTTAATCGGTATTTCTCATTAAAGTAGAGTTAAAGTTTCGAAAAATCATTTACTGTTATTCACGAAGAAGATGAAGATCCGAAGAAGATTATGTCATACGTGAGGGCTGAAACAGCGTTTCGAAATCAATAGTTCATCTTCACTGAAAACAATGAACCTCGAGTAAAAAGATTTTTGAGTTCGTTTCGGAACGGCTTTAAAACCTGAATTTCTTTCATTTTCTATTCTCAATAATACCAAAAGTTGCATGAATATTTCTAAAAGAATCAGTTACAAATTAAGTATTAAAATTAATTTCAATCACATTTATATAGTATTTCGTTGCTCGTGTAGACACCTTGTAGATTAATTTCTAGTAGCTGTATTAATATTATCTTAGGTCTATATAGAAACGTATTAGTAAGAAAAATATAAGGCTTCCGATGTACTTTATTATGATTTATAGGGCTACTGGTAGAATGTGTATTATACACTAAAATATGTATTACTTGATTACTACGAAACAGAGTTTGAAGACATGAGATATTATTTTATCTGCTTAAAGACTTAGCGTTGAAGAAACGTACAAGAGAAATTGGTGCTTAAACGATTTATTTGCAGAGTGTAAATAGAAAAAGTACGTTATAGTAATAAAATTCAAGAGTGTTCGCTTATACAGAATTTAATTAACTTGAACCAATTAAAAGTTGTGCATTATTAAGTATACCAACTGCCGCGTAAACCACTGGAGCACAAAGGATTTTCCGTTTCTTCAGTCCCACTTTATTCGCGTGTTCAAGTATTTTTTTAGACTACCTCGGGAAGTCACGATAATTACATCTTTCCGACGCACAGTACCAAAATTACCTCGTAAAACAGATTTCAGTTTGTAAGCCGTAATTGTTTCAGTGTAAGCATTTTAACGCTCACGTTCAAAGTATACACGCAGAAAAATGAAAGTTCTTTCGAACACGTGCATGTAATTTGTTTGTTATACGAGCTGTTGAAAATGAAATGAAATTGCTTATATTTAACCATTAGAATATATGTTGTAGCACTATTAACTTTGGTATTATAACTACACTATATACATGTGGATTATCATTAGTGAAAAAGTACGATATGAGCAGCTTTGACAAAATTGAAAATTTACAAATATCCAGGTGTTAGGTTGATACCCTTGTGAGAACTTGCTCACGTTATATATAATGGAAGAAGAAAATATTGGCTCATTCGGATGACTCGCGAAATGTCGCCATTCCTAGGGAAATACCACTTATTAGCGACAGCTTCGTTGGCGCAAAATAATAATGATCGCTCGAGTCGCGTGCGCGCATCTGTAGGTTGGAGAGGAGAACGAGAATTACCATGGCGCAGCGAAGGGTGTATACAGGGATGACTCATGAACCCCTCGGCGCGCGCGCGAGCTCTTCTACTTTCCGCCAAGATTTTTCTCATCTCCTAGAGTAGAGAGGGTAGGAGAGCCGAGGTCGGAGTTAACGAGGGGTATAATTGCGAAACAATGTACGCTTAAGAGTCTGGAGAATGCGATAACCGCCTCGCTGTGTAACGTCGGCGTCGCTTCGCCGTCAGTTTCCTCTTCCTCCTCTCTCTCTCTCTCTCTCTCTCTCTCTCACTCTTCTGCAACGACTCTGGGAGAGCTCGACGAGGCAATGCCTTGGGGATGAAGGCAAAAACAAGCGTTTTCCAACTGATGCAGGCGCACGAGAATGGGAGAGAGTCAGAGAGCGAGAGAGCGAGAAGCTTTTATTGTTAGAGGCGCACGGCAATCCGAGCGGGATGCAGCTGCTGCCGCGGCGCTCCCTCTCTGCAGGATCGCCGATGGATCTTCGTCCATATCTGCGCTCGCTCGCTCGCTCGCGCCCGTTTGCCAGGGGTCTGTTCTTTGAGGATTTTTCATTCCTCCCCAGGCATTCGTTTACGGCCTCGGCCTTTTTTAACGATCTAAGCGCGAGCGAGCGAGCTGCCTCACCCCGCTGTACTCGTCCCTCTTCCCTGCGCATCGCGTTGTGTTGGGGGATTTTCTTTTTTATTTCTATGCAACACGCTGCAATTGATTCCTTTCATTCCGTCTCTCTCTCTCTCTCTCTCTCTCTCTCTCTCTCTCTCTCTCTCTCTCTCTCTCTCTGTGTGGAGATCAATAGTGAGCGGGACGCGCAGTTAAAGTCCTATTCGAAACTGGATCTATGCGCTGCTGCTGCTGCTGCTAACGGCGAATATGCACGAAAAATAGGAATTTTTTTATCTTACGGAGCCTTTGCCGTACTTTGATTGCGCTTTTTGTGCTCCAGGGCTGAATGTTTGCTGCGTGGACACTGCCGCATATATCCCGCGTATAATGCGCGCTGGGGGAGGTTGACTTTAGGAACGAGAGTCGCAAAATGGAAAACCGAGGATACGCGAACCCATACAAATGGACTGGGCATCGCTTTTTCCTCCCCAGGCTCTGCGCGTTATTATATATAGTTGATGGTGCGCAAATGACCATGCACCGCGAGCCTCGTATGCTTCGGTCGGGATTCGACGTCCTCGTGTGTATTCGAGGTGCGCGAATATGTATGAATGAGTCCTGGAATCGGCAGAGCTGAGGTCCATCCAACTTGAAAGAGACTAGTCACTTTTGGATATTATGTGGTCGAGCGTGTTTTAATGTGCAAAGCTTGACGAATGAATGGCTCATTATCGCTGCGTCAACTTATGTGTTTCCATGAGACTGGGGTGAATTCGTATACTTTTAAAAAGATTTAGTTTATATAGGCATGCAGTTATCGTTTAACGCGCATGGGCTTAAATGGGAATTTTTTATGCGCAAATTTTGACGCGATATGATAACTGTTTGGGTAAAGTTTTCTGGAAGATATTATGATATATAAAATACCCAGACACAGGGTTTCTTATAGTGTAATATCTCGCCTTTGAAACAATAATTAACAGAATTAGTTTAAACATTTTTTGAAAAAAGTGCGTCATTATTAAAGATTTTGTTTCATAATTAGTACATTTACTACAATGTGTGCTAAACACGACTTTGAGTGCCTGTTTTTCTTGCGTGTAACATACAATTATTACAAATTTGTAAGAGCGTGCACGAAGTATTTTCTTTTGCGCACGCTGAAAATCCTTCGCACACGCTCTGAAAAAAGTACGATAATTGCATGTTTCGCACACGGAAAACAAGCACGAAAAGTCGTGTTCCACATACGGAGTGGTAAAAAATAAATTATTCTTTATAATAACTCAGAAAACGTGGCTATATAAATTATTCTTTATAAGACATAAAAGTACCTCAACATATCGTCACCTCGGTGGAAAAAGAGGTTCAGTTTGGAAAAGATGCGATCTCAGCTTTTTTGCGCGGAAAACTTTAGATAGAATCTTCTCCAAAGTGAAACGTTGGGATATAGGCTTCTTTTTCCGCACCGAGGCGACGCGTGTATACACACTCTCAGACATCTGACTTCCGCTATAAGTTCGGGGTCGGGGTTGCGTAGCGCAGTGGAAAATTCTTGGGAAGCAGTTCCACTATAACTGCGCTGCATCTCCGGCCACAACCGCGCCTGTCGACTCGCGCGCTTTCAATTGGTTTTTGTTTTGACGAGGGCGCGAGGTCCCTCGCATTCACCAGGCGCTCCAGCTAACCGACGACGCGACGACCGCGCGCAAAGCTATATAGCCACCATTTTTATCTTCCCTCTGTTCTCTTGGAGTCGCACGTACGTACCGAGCCAAGATAAGAGAATGTCACGTGTGTGTGTGTGCGCGCGTGTGAGAAACTGCACACGCGTGGACGGAAAAATGTTTTGGAAAACTCGACACAATGAGCGGACTATGTACTGGCAGTGCAGTGCTGAAAAAGGGGGGGGGGGGAGCGAGGAGTATATATACGCATATGTACCGAGGAGTTGGAACATTTTTACGGGCTGCACATTCATCGTTTCATGGTTTTGCTTTTATTCTCTTTATGTGTTTGTATGTGTGTATTCAGTAAAAGCGTGATGTACTCTTAAAGCAGTACTTTTATTGCAACGAATAAATGAAATTGTTTGGTCGCAGGTTATTATAATTTTTGGAAATGAAAATTTACCGTCACACTGCGGTAGAGATATTTTATGCGCACTTGCCGTCCCCTCCCCTTCCCCAGATTTTAATCAGTATAATGAGCTCACTGATTAAAATCTGTTCAAGTGTACTATCAATATTTAACTTGTAAGTCAATTTGTATATTATGTATGATTAACTAAGCCAATAAAGCTTTGAAATACATACGTTACTAAAGCCATTGTTAATACTATATTATTACTATGAATAATTAAGTGTAAATATTTTCAATATATTTTTTTTGCTTTTTCGAAATTTCGTAAAGTATTGTTATCTTAATGTTTTTCAGTTAGCATTAATATTAATTTATCCAACTGCTCTAATAACCTTTAATTTGGATCTATTCTTCTACTAGTATTTGTGATATATAAGTATATACCGTTATACCGACTGGTAAACCTCAAATCAATTTTCACAAAGTCAATATTTCAGTTCTGGTACGCTGCCGCACTTTTAAACTTACTTTTCATCCATTTCATTTATAATGCTGTACTATTTTTTGCTTTTGTTGACAAGATCGCTGACACGACTGTAACTCCGCAGTCGAAATCGACTTCCCTGCGTCTGCAGATGTTTTTGGGGCTCAAATATCTCACGGAGGATCTCGCTTCCTGTAGAGAGAGAGAAAAAAGTCGCGCGAACATCGAGATAGCTCTCGAGCTTACTCAGCCTATCTTTCGCGTTTACAGAGAGTTTATGGCCATAGATTTAGAGGGTGAATGTAGCTAATATACGAATCAAGAAATAAATAACGCATTAGCGTAACAGTTGAGTACTCGTAAAATTTATTCGAGTGTCACCGTTTCCCCGATAAGAAAGAGGACAGTTTTAGAGTATTTTTTGTAAATGTTATAAATATATAAATGTGAAAAACAGTTTGAAACATTATTTAAGGTTCTATTATTAGTATTATGAAGTCAATTGAGAGGTGAAAAATCGCATAACCTACCTATTTTTCCAACTTCTTTATTAAATATCTCTTTCTTCGATTTCCTATTGGCTTTTTTTTTTGCTTTAAATGATACATACGTTAAAAGTACGTTTGCTTTAGCTAAGATTTGAACTAAAGAGAAAAGTGTTTTCCTGAAATTTTCTTCTGATTAATCTGACACCTAATTGTGACGTCGCGGAAATATTAGTTTTTAAAATCTAACTGGGATTTTCTATTTAAGTGATGAATTATTTTTGTACTAGTATTTGCACAAAAAATTTGATGTATAGATTTTGGGACAGACGTTGTATAATTTTGAGTTCAAGTAATGCCCAACTAGTTTTTAAATAGGAACTTTTTTTATTGCAATTTTGTTCTATTTATAGTGTAATTAACTTTGAGGCCTTATAAGTTCCATATTTTATACATTTTCAATCAAATTATAAATTTAAAAGAACAATATTGACATTCAAACTTGCTATGTGGCGTAGAATCGAAACGCACTTGAATCGTAGTTGAAAATTGTAAAGATAAATTTTAAAAGCTAATACTCTCATGTCGTCACAAAGTGCCAGATAAATTAAAAGCGTGTTTATCAAGAGTGCGCAAAATTCGAAACATCAATTTCCAAAAACGAACCTTTTCAATTATCTCAGATAAAAAAATTAAAAAAATACATTTCTCTTAATAATCCATTTAGTTCTACAAAAAAAAAACATACTTTTAAAATTCGTACCAATTCCCTATTATGCTTTACTTTCGTTTAATTACAATAATGTATAATTTTAAGCGAAATTTAATTTGTACCGAGCGAAAGAATCACAAGCGGTTTGAAAGATTAAGCTAATAATTAATAAATTTAGTAACTAATTAACGTAAGAGGATGTGCTATAACCGGAAAAATTTCTAACCGGTTCTTGGATTAAACGAAATATAAAAAGATAGAGATTCATTTTTGGAAAAAAACTCTAACTGTTGCCATCTCGGTAGCGATGTAAACATTACTTGGTTCAAGTTCCATGACATTACATCCACAATTCGTAGAGATTTTTGTCGTCGAAAATTTCAGAGGTAAAAATCGCTGTGAATTACGAACGAAATTTTCTTCGACCAAAATCTCTGCGACTTGTGGATAGAATTTCATGGAACTTAAACCTCTATAGATAGCTATAGAGATTCATTTTTATAAAAAATATATAAGTATATATATAAATATAAAAAGATAACTTTTTATATTTTGTCAAATGCAAGAACCTGTAAAGTAGGAATTTTTCCGATCATATCACATACCCTTAATTGAAGAGCATTATAAAGTATTGTAAATTAGCTACGTTTGTTTCATTTTCATATTTATCAGTGCATAATTGAACACGCGAATGAAGCATTGAATAAATTATTAATTCAATTAAATTATTGTTTTATCTTTAAAAAAGAAAAGTAAGAAAAAAGAAATATATATCGAAGATACTGATGTACTGATTAACACCGATTTATTATAGTAACTTCATATAGTTCATATAGTTAAGATAGTACAACTATTGTTATAATTAATTTTTAATTATATTAAAGTATTAGGTTTCAGTGTTCATTCATGAAATGTTAATTCAGTCAGTCTATAACGTCGGACTCGCCTTTGTAGATGAACTATTTATTGTGTGTTTCTGTGTGCAGCTTGTATAAAAATAAAAAAAAATGTATAATGCATTCATAAAGTTTTTGGTATTTAAGTGCATTGAATCAATGATGTTGACTTCGACAAAATCAGACCTTCATTGGCAAAGTCTGGTAATGGTTTTTTCTTCGACACAATTCCCAATACCAACATTTACGAAGTTAGGTTGACTATTGAACTTCCGATCTATTAACTGCAATTAAAAGCAAATTGTTTCAGTACCAGAAATTCGCGAAACTGTTAGTGCCAATTTACGTAATGCAGATCTTAGGAGTAACTTAGGCGAAGTTCATTCTGGTCTTATCCTTCTGCATATAGATACCAGTCCTTCAAGTCTAGCTCAAGCAGCTGCTTTTAAGGGTACTGTTATATATATACATACATACGGTGTTTGGCTATTACGATCAAAGTGGAGTATATACTTGATCTATTTGATGATGCTCTTGAGATTAGAACAATGTTAGTACAAAAGGTATTATAGATATATATTTGCGCTGTGATTTTTCTTCGTTAGCGATTGTGTCGATTACAAATCCATCACCGTAGCCTAAAACATCGTATGTCCATTGTGATATTTCGCTTGAATAGCTTTTCAATCTTGAAGGCGTGAACAAAGTCATTGAAAGCTAGGAGGTAGAAGTTTAGGTTCTCAAGGACCCGAACAAGTAACTGGGTCCAATGGAAGAAGTCAAACGATATTACGAAAGTTACTTTCTCATGTCGTTTATCTACTTCAAGAGCTCTGGGCGTGCTATATCTCGGCAAACTATTCAAAGGTGATTAAAAAGATTGTGTCTCAACAAGTTCCTTTGGAGCCAAAAGGGCAAGGCCGAGGCTTATAGTCGTTTATATTGAATTTTTGTTTAGAGCCAGGCGTCGCAACTCAATCTTTCCTCGTAGATGCAAGTAAACGAGCTCCTTTGTCCGAGGCCTTTGCTTTGAGCGCAAAATAATGTCAGCCTAGTTTTATATAAAAGAATATTCAATATTTAATTACGGCATAAATAGGCTTATAATAATTTATAGAAGTAGAGTGGCAAGTTTTTAAATGTTTACCATGTTAATTCTTAATAGTTAATAAGCAGTATTAGAACTATTTTGGCGATCTCTCAACCGCAGCAAACTGGTGATTGTTTTATAGAATAATAAATTTATCCAGTAAATTATTGTTCATTAAAGATTACAAATTTTCATTCCATGTAGACAAACATTTAGGCGATCACCTCGATCTATTATACTTAATTGTTCTAAAGCATTTCACGCACTAAATTCTTCACTTCTCGCGTGGGGTTTAAAAATCAGAGAAAGAATGTAGCCGGTGAGATTAAGTGCTCATTGAAATACAATGGTTGCAGGTGAAATATTACCCAATGTGACCTGAATAAGATTTAATTAAACCATTAAAGACTTTTTCATCCATCAAGGTTTGATTTAATAGAACATTGTGTGCCTAACTATCTTTACGTACAAATACCTATATAATAACTTCTTTTCGATAAAAAAAACAATTTTTCATCACACATACAAAAGAACGAAAAATCTTATTTCTTTGTAATTAGTACTTTAAACGTATAATATGTGCCATGTATCTGAGTCATCTGCGGATTATTTTAACACTTCAAAAACATAATTATTTTAGTATTATAAAAAAAGTTGGCTAGATATCTTGATTATAAGCAGAGTTTCATTTATCGATATATTGTATAAATAGACGGTTTTAGTTGATTTTTTTATAAAGCGAACATTTGATTGACAAAATTAAATTATTTAATTCAATTTAATCAATTTTTTAAAATACTTTATAAATAAATTATTTATATTTATGTATCAGAAAATTATGGATACTGGTGATCTCTTGTTTAAACGCGTAGCATGTATTACATAATCAGCTTTAATATTAAATAAACTAAAAATCGATTATGATTACGAGTTGTTAATGATAGATGAAGTACTCTCAAGTTTTAAAGAATTAATAAAAATGAAAGTATATTCATTTTGTATAAATAAAAGTCGTCATCATCATTTTAGGCACGACTCTATTATTTCAGATTTAATTGATGAAAAAAGTCAGTTGATCTGGTCATCTACCAGACTCTAACTATCGTTTACCAGCGTAATTAGCCTGATACTGATATCGCTCATCAAACACTTCTCTTCGGCCGTGAAAGTGCCATTGTGTTGATCATTTTTGTTGTTCGCATTTTAGATTCGCCCTCAAAGAAATCCTAAGAATAGAACTTTAGTAATTTTTACAATTTCTCAGTATACTTAACAAAAAGGCCTAAATGTAATACATTATCAAGCGTCAGGCTTACTTTGTAAAATGAGTGCAGTATAGCAGCGCATATATAAACCAACATACACTCGACATATAGGTATCGCAGCTCGTGCAAATATCAGTGATATCGCTATAGTTTGGAGTGCGTACGGAGTCGTCGCAAGAGAGCAAAATCAAATCGTCGACCGATCTCGGCTCGATTGGTGGCTGGCTGTACACACGTAGAGACGCAGAGAGAGAAAGAGAGAGAGAGAAGCGGGGTCCCCAGTAATAAACAGCTGCACGACGCATCGCTAGCGGCTCTCTCTCTCTTTCTCTCTCTCTTGCGACTACCTAAATCTCGCGCGCTTCGCGACATCGCACGCTGACCCAATTCTCAGTGGATTCCTGGCAAACGTAACGAGCTGCTCGCAATTTTCGAGGACGGGATCGTCGCTGCAGCAGCGGCGCAAGCTCAGCTTCGAGCTGCCATGCACACACAAGCCCATCGACATGTAGGTAAGAAGCCACCGTGACGAGATTTTCAGACTTTGGGATTATTCGGCGCTGATGCTTCTCGTGTTATACGAGTCTTGCATTCCAACGGTGTTAGACGCGCTTTAATTGGCTGCACGATGATTCTTATCGTGGCGCACTGTTGTAACGAGGACGGCGGCTCCGTGAAGCTTTTGCGGGAGGCTGCAGCTTTTTCGCGTATATATAAATAAGCACGTCTGCAATCTATCATCTAAGATTTGATGCGGCATTGGCCCTCATCTCTTTATGATCGTGTTTATAAAAATAAATCGATGCGTATATATTGACGATCGCGCATCTGCACATTCATCGAGACCACAAATTAATTTGGCTAACATCATGGACATCGAGTGCGTGTTTACATTTGAAACCCGCTCCGAATAGCAAAGTACTAATTGGTTTCAAAATTCTGCAGGCATTTGTAAATTGTGATAGAGACTATATATATTGAATGGCCCAAATCTCCTTGTTACACCTACTTTTGTAAAATGTATCTCGTAATTGTTTTGGTGCGCTCCACTTTATATTGGGTTATACATAAGTATAGCCAGATGGCGAAGTATGAGAAATAAATAATAAGTTTACAGTGTGTTTGCTGCATTGTTTTTGGGTTGCGGTGTAACTTTCTCCGTTTGCGTGGTTGAATGTGCTGTGCAGAAGCTCTCATTTGCAAATTATCTGCTCCTATTTGCAGGTCGCTATTTTTGAACGCACCCATGTTGCGCGTTTCGATGGCTAAATTTATGTACACTTGAACTATCGTTATTCTAGAACATCTTTAGAACCTTAATTCGGACTTGTCCTCTTTTCTCAATCGCTTATGAATTATTCGTAGTTCGACAGTCATATTGGGGCTTAGTGTGATAGGCTATGTATTTTCGCTCAGTATCTATACAGCACATTTCTATCGCAATTACTCACTTATCGGTGTTGCGCACGGCACAAAACGTTATTTAATCACAGTTTCTATTACGTCTCTCAAGTTTCGCATCGTAGAAGAACTAATTAGAAGCCAAAGGTGCATCCCTAATCAAGACGCATTAGGAGAGAATCCAGTTAGTATCGGATTGGTATTTAGAGCGCGTTTGCTGATTTTCACAGAACTGGAGTTCGATCACTTGTACTTGATTTCAAACGGATATAGCATTATTCTTGTAAAGCAGAGGATATATATCAGTTATATTAAGTTCATGGTTATTTGTCATTGTTAAAATAATTAATAGTTTGGTGACATTAGTTTTTACCCTTGATGTTTGAACCGGTTTGCACAATTAGATTTTGCGAATTTTAAGCTTGAAATACGTCTAATACTCAATATCGATTTTCCAACCAAACTAAAACTGAGTGCTTTGTTACTAAAGCTATATTTTGTAATTGATATGAGGATCTAAGTGGAGGTATTCAGATATTAGTATATAGGTATACGGACGAAATGATTTTAGAATTATGGTTCTCCATAAAAACCTAAGTATAGACGTGAGAGAGTATCAAAGAATCGACAGTTATTCGAATGGGATTCTTAATAAAGGGACATAAAGTGCCGCGAACGAAGTACCAATTAAAGTTTGCAAATGACTATATAAACACAATATGAAAGCTGCATATACATGAGCTTATCATGATTCCACTGGGAGCCACTTGAACGTCCCAAATTACATTAAGCGCGTGCTATTGCATTTCCTACAATATACGCGGTTATCAATAGGCTAGTTGGCCTATGTTTTTTGGATTAGATCTCACTAGCTAAACATCCGATACGTTAAATAGCCGCTTAGAAGAGATTTTAGGTACACGAGTGTTATTTACAACTGTTTCCATACATTTCTCTAATTCTAAATTGCACAATTAGCGCGTATAATCGAAAAGAATTCCTGTATTGTCTTACAAAATTTGTACGGTCCCATATATCGTTGAAACAAAAGGTTATGCAAAACACGCACTTTTAATCGCTGAGGCTTTCATCTCCAAATACTTATCTCCAAAAGTTGCACCGACCGTATCGCAAGTTTCCTGCCGGATGATTCAAATCATCGTAATAGCGTATTTGCGCGTATAATATACACACGATAAATAGCAGAAGCGTTGATATTAATCATAGCGAACGTGCGTGTACACAGCCAGCCACGTACCCAGTCTCACAGACGCACGCACCCACACACAGAGAGTACGAGGCACGCGCGTGGTTCCCATTTTTCATCAGGGTAAACCATCCCTAAGGAAGCGACACATTTGATGCAGCTGCGGGTTAGGGACGGAAGGGGCAGTAGTCGCGCCGCGGCGGCATTATTAAAATAACGGCTCGCGCGAGAAATGAAAGTGCGCTGTGTGTTTTTTTATTCCGTGGGCGCACTCTCATTGTCCTCTCATTAACAAAGCGAAGCCTGCCGCGCGCGACTAAATATAAAAGTGAAAAGAGTAGCGCACTCGGACAAACTGGCCGGCCATTAAATATATCAGCTCCGGAGCGCGCGGTTAGAGTTGAGCTCGCGTGCAGCGCAGCTCCCTAGACGGTCGCGCGTATTCGCACACAATTCCAAGCCGAAGCAGCTTCGCCTACCTTACGTATACGTATACGCGCGCACACGTAGCAAATTGCTGCTGCTGCTGCTGCACGACAAGGGCTGCGTAATTAAGCGAATGCGTTAATTAATTAGCAGGAAATTGTACGCGCAGTCTCGAAAGCCGGAAGTCAGAAGGGAAGAGAGAGAGAGAGAGAGAGAGAGAGAGAGTACGGGTGTAGGTGTATTATAGGCGGGTGCAGCGCGCGAGCTGTACAACATGCTCCGTTGGTTACGTATACACGGCCGCGCGTCTCTCTCCTTTTCTGCGCACCGAGTCTCGCCCCGCCTCTCCCCCTCGCGCGCGATTTTCATCCGGACGCGGGCTTGCGCTCGCTTTCTTATACCCGTGATTTATCGCGGTGCGTCTTTTCTTCTACTCCTCTCGCCCTGCTCCCCAGATCTCTCTGGCTATATGTATATATACATACTGTGTTTTGCTTTCGCAACAGCACAAAGCGAACTGACGAGCCGTGCGGCCGGCGGGGCTTCTTCTTCCTCCCTTAACCTTTCACCAGTCCCGAAGCCACATAGTTCCGATTGCTATTCGGCAGCTGCTGCTGCAGTCTCTGGAATTGGTAGAAGCTCTCTGGTTTCTCCACGATTTCTCACTGCGATGTCGATTTCGTGTAAAAAAAATATGTTTCTTCGTGCGCGCATTATGTCGCGTGATAAGTCAACGTTATACCTTCAATCGTACACCAAATAATTTCAAATGTAGTTAGACGATGAATTTTGTTAGAGCTGCACTTTTTATTTACAGAATATTATCGTTCATAGTTGTGTATATTTTATGTGCTTTATGCATAATTTGTGATCTTTTTGAAACATTTTAAAAAGGTTGTTATCCCATTGCGAACGCATGGTAAAGTGAAAAAGAAACTAATTGAGGATTGATTGAAACACTCTGCTAATTGAAAATGCAGGCTTACTCGTTGAAAAAAAGGGAAATTGCTTAAAAGTAGTGAAAGAGTCAATGCTTCGGTCAGTCATTAAATATTAAAAATAACGAGTTGCTTTTTCAATGGATTCTTCTTTAAGAGGATAAGAGGATTTTCTAGCTGTTTCATGTTTTTCATTCAATTTATAGGTCTTCATTGACATATTCATTCAAAAAAAAAAAGATCGCAAGGAGAGATCCATCAAAATATAGTACGATTCAAAACTGTCCATCCGCCAATTATAAATCTTTCTGCCTCTTCTAAACAGAATTTTTTCCCCCCGCAAGTACATATAAATATATGCAAAAGCGCGTTCGATCTATTAAGTATACAGCCCAGAAATGAAAGGACAGGGATCTGAATGTACATTCTCATTATAGAAATTCACTTGAGCATCTGCTCGGATCCATTCATGGAAATCTAATAAAAAAAAAAACTACCGTCAATACACTGGTACTTTAACTTCCTTTTTATTTTTTTACTGTAAAAATATTTATAAATAATGCATTTATTTTTACATTCAATTGCTTCCGAAAATTTGACGACGAATAGATCGTTTGTTCGATCGATATACATTAACCTCGTTTTCCGTGATTACTCAATACACTGATCTTTAAAGCTAAGAACCTTTTTTCATTTTTTAGTATAATTCATTGTAAAATTTTTATAACCTATTTCTGATATGTATGGAAAGAAAAGAAATATTATTTGACACTAAAAAGTATATCTGACGTAAAAGCAAACTCGAAGAATTCATCGAGTCAATCACTATAAAAAAATTGTAAAAGGCGACCAGACCCACAAAAAAATAAACTTTCATTTCTTTTTCTCCGTTTGCAATAAGTAACTATAAGTATGTCTATCGAGTAACATCTCTATCTATATGAAAAAATGAATGAGTCCATTGGAAAATGCGAAATGCTACCATTGTACGACAGAATCAACAGTCAATTCATTTTTTGTCTTCCCTCAATTACTTATAACATTCAAACGTAGATTTAAGTAATAAAAATTTAAAAAACCGATTTTCAATAGTCGAAAAATAGAAATTATCGTTAACAACACCATCTTTCGATTCATCCTTCAAAGACAAAAGGTTTTGAAATAGTTTCGGAGATATGCTGCGTGACTAACATTTTTTAGGCCCTCACATTTTTTTAAAATAGCACATATTGATTCTTTGACGTTCAAAATATACTTCTATAACGTTATTTCAAAACTTTTATTTTCCTCTATTACAAAACCTCCTCTTAAAGGAAGCAAGAAATCTCCCACGATATTCGATTTGAAACAAACCAAATCAAACGATACTTTTAAAATACCATCGGTGAAGGATAAAAAATGGTAACGGTATACGCAAAAGGTCGAGTTTTTCGAATCGGTGGGCGAGCCCCACACATTAGACACGCATGTACCAAAAATCGGCGTGACTCCATTTTGGCTCGTCCCGCGATGCGCTTGGCAAGGCTTATGTACACAACGACACGAGAGACGGTCTTTCTTTAGCGCAGCTTTGGTGCAAGCTCTCCTCTCCTTTGGCCTTATACGCGTATACGCGCCTGGAAACTAAACAGTTCCAGCCCCCCCCCCTTCTGTCTCCAGAGGATTCGGGAACTGTCTTGGCTCTGTGCGTTCCAGTTCTCTCCCCGTCCCCTCCCCTCCCCCTCCGCCCCTCGAGCGCAGCCGTACACGTCGCTTTAATGTCCTCGCGTTTAATGAGGTGTTTACGGAGTATATTTATCGTGTTTCCCGCATGAACGAAAATGCTTTGAATATTCGCCGATTCACGGGGCGATACGCGAATGTACCCAAGTGCTGTTTCGAGCGATGCGAGCCGCACCTCGGGGCTAAGCTATTGGCTTGCAGCGCATCTTACGCCATGTCTTCCCGATCTCTCCTTTTCCGCGGCTGCTGCTTCATCTACTCTGCTCATTATCGATCTATTGAGATTTTGAGGGCGGTTCGTTTGCATAGCGACTATATTGCTACTGCTGCTGCTGCTGTGCTTTGACATATTAATTGCCCTGGTAGAACATTGACGAGTTCGGCTGGTTTTATATCCAGCCGTTAGCCAGTTTCGACTAGCCAACATTTAGAGTTTCAAATCGTCAAATGCTCGGTAATGACCAGTCAAGACTAAACGTCAAAAGTAAACAAGAGTCGAGAGTAGCTTTTTTAAGCATAACCTCAATATTTTATGCATTAAACGCCAAATTTTTAAGTTTAATAT
>UELV01094263.1:14283-29329 GCA_900490015.1 Megastigmus stigmatizans | reverse complement strand
GGGAAGAAATTCAGGTGCAGCGAAACTCGAGCTGCTAGTCTGTATACTCCAGGAAGGAAATGCGCGCAGTGCTGCCCCGTCAGGTGGGTAAAAGCGCCAAGGAGGAAGAGGAAAGAGCTCCTAAGAGAATGTTACGTCAGTTGAGGGCCAGGGAGAGAGAGCGAGTGAGAGAGAGAGGCTTTAAGTAAAGTTCAGTTTTCATGACCGAGCATTTGTCTAACGCATAATTCGGAGCTCATCCCGGCGGCAAAATCCCCGCCATATTTTTACGGGCTACCTTCCTTAGCCAGCTCTCTTTCTCCCTCATTTCTTCTCCCTCATTTTTGTTCTCCCTTCTCTCCATAGGCTAGCAGCGCGGCCCAGTTTTACTCAGCTCTCCACCGCCGCCACGCCTGCCCCATCTTTTTGCCCTTTCCGCGGAGCAACTCCCGCAGCCACCCCCTCGAATCCTCGGGTTATTGTAATAGAATTTGCTTTACAGTAATAAGAAAGGAAATCTTTCGCCGCTGTTGCCGCTTACTGCTCTACTACTCTGCGAGCGAGTTTCTCACGACGATGGCAGGAGCTGAGTTTTCCGAGGGCAAGTGCTCACGGCATTTCTATCCGTCGTCGTAAAATCTAGAGAATGCGAAATTTCAATTTGTACATAAATGCCTGGGATTCAAAGTCGTGATATTTTCTGATTGTTGGAAAAAGATTTCAATTTTGCAAAGCTATAAATGTTTATATTTTTGGAGAGTTTGGTAGAGTTTTTCAAATGATTTACCAATACTTCTACGAATCAATGTCGCTGATCGCATTCAAGTCTTCTGTATAATTATCGTTTTTTACGCAAAGATGCAAAATTACGTATATATAACTGAAAAACTGAAAAGCCGCACGAGTAATTGTGAGCTTCGCAGCTGAAAGCTTAATCATGAAAAAGAGAGCCTCACGATAAAAATCGAGTCTCGGTAATACTACTTACGAGGCTCATTTTCTAAAGATCGACGTAAAGAAAGAGGGAAATCAGAGCAGGGCTTATAGATAAAAAGGAGCGCGACTCTCTTCTCCACCGGTCTAATAATCCACGGATTTTCCCGATGCGCACTGCGTTTCCATTTCGTTTCTCACTCCCTCTCTCTCTCTCTCTCTCTCTCTCTCCAGTTCTCTCCTGGTCCATCTAATTCCTTATACCTTCCCTTGCGCATTCCGTGTCTCCTCCACTATCCTCTTTCTCTCTATACCTCCTGCGAAGTGCAGAGAGCGAGAAAAGGAGAGAGAGAGAGAAAGAGAGAGAGCTTTTCAAGCCGTATTCCCTGATTACAGTCTCTTCTGCGTAGATCCGCCGGGCTTTCGCCAAGAAGAAGCGGAAGAGAGAAAAAGAGAGAGAGAGAGAGAGAGAGAGAGAGAGAGTGAGGCCAGGAAGTTCGCTAAAGCATTTATTGCCTCGCGTGCGGCCTTTTGCGCGACTCTCGCAGGCTGCACAAGTTGGCCGGAGTATCCGAAGCCTATTTACGACTCCTTACCGAACTATATATATACACCTATATTAAAACTCGTGAGCTTTTTCTGCCCGGTGCACGCTTATATATAACGTACAACTGCACGCGGAGAATAATCCCGGCCCAAGTTTTGCGGCTGACCCTATTAAGGCTTGAACTACTTATTAGCGAGAGCTTCGGTGATGACCGACCGGAGCCTATACATATACCACGGCTTTATCCAATTACATTTGCCAATCGAACCCTTTCTTATGGGCCACTTTCTTTTGTTCATCGAGTATTGCAGCTAATCGATCGGTTCATTCATATAAAGAATATATTTCCATGAGTATTTTCAAATGCAGGCTACTGCTCGTTACACGGTTGACGGCCATTGAAAGCAATGATAAACTGCCCGTCACAGCTCAATGGTTAGTGCACAGTACACTGCTTTTCCAGTTAAATTGAGAAAGTTTATTGAAAAAGCAGTACATAGTGCAGAAATTTTACGAGTCAGTCAGCGACTTAGCACTGATAGCAGGCCATATATGCAGACTAAGGGTAAAATTCCTTTAAAAAAAAAACAAATCAAATGTTTTGTACCACTAAAAGCTGCTTAAAAATATAAATTAAAAAAAAATCCCCTAAAGTCACGGGAACATGTATGAATGAAAGGATAAAGTTTTCACTCTTTGAAATAAAAAAATCTTATGTTAAAAATCAACTACAAAAAGATACAATTGTCTTTTATTCAGCACCATTCATTTACTGTAGCCAGAAGTGACCCTAGTTATACAAAGCAGCGTTAAAAACATTTTGAAAAGTTTTCCGCCAGCCTTGGCGGTATTTTTCTGCAGTTATCTTTTCAAAAATTCAAATAAGCATGAAAAAACTATGACTTTAGAGCTTTGTCTATACCAAGAAAAGAGTAGAGTTTTTTTAGACTACATTCTCAAAAAATATTCTGGGAAAAATTCGTTTCTATGATACTTTTCCTTATAAATTATATTATAAAAATAAACTTTTCCAAGGGTTGGTAGATAATGGCGTGTTTTCCAGAATTTTTCAAAATCTAGCCAAAAAAGGTACGCGTTGAATTAGAAACTGTCCAATATAGCAATACACGTTTACATCTTACTACACGCGTTTGAATTTTTACAGACTTTCACACGGTTTTTTTACTTCACGATGTGATAAAATTGTATCCCTTCATTTGTACATACTCCCGCGATTCTTTTTTTAAATTCATGTTTTTATTAAACACATTTTAATAGTATGGATCGCTTTGGCTTGTTTAGCGAGGAATTTTCCCCTTAGCCATCGACGGCCTCCAATCCGGCTTAGTATGTACTTCATAAAATTGAAACACTTTTAACAAGGCAGAATTGTTCTCATTAAGGGGTGAGCACGTGTTTACGCAGGGCCTGGGTATACTTCCACCTGTTAATTAGTTTTGAAAAGTTGCCAACGCCAGGGCGGAACAAAAATAAAAACTCGCCGCAGCAGCAGCAGCAGCGTATTTTTTAAAATGTATAACACTCTGAACAGTCTCGAACGCACGCCTCCACGACGTCTACCCTCTCATATATATTCACGGCGAATACGAGCTAATTTCGAAGCTGCGCGCGAGATAATTATTCTAACTTCCCACACGCGAGAATTATTTTCACCGCATTCTACAGAATATATTCGCTTACCTACACACGCTAAGTTAATTGTCGAGACTCTCATTGTGCTTGAAGGCTATTGTATTGTATTGGATGAGGTGTTGCGTTAGATCAAAACAGCAATGGTTCGTTATGCTAATTGCTAAGAGGACAAGTGTGATTGTAGAGATTCGAGAGATAGATAAAATAAAGATAGAGATATTCGTTTATTCTGCAATAGAGCAAAAATATACATTTTGCATGACATCGTCAGCATTGCATCGGTCAGCTTGAAAATTTATCTACAGATGGTTTCGCGTGTAATAATCACAATCAGTCAATATAATTTTTTTATACAATTGTATCATCTTATGGGTAAATCAATAAATCTATAAATTTTAATATAATAAGAGCTCTATTTATTTTTCCGTGATAGCATTAATCAGCGGCTTCCATGTGAGTTTACTATCTAGCATCACACCGAGACTGACAACAGTGCCCTCAAATGCAGGTGGTCGAATTCCCCCCTCCAGGGGATTTCCGAGAACCAAAAATTATTGCTTTTGTTTAGCCAGTATTGAGCCTCAAGGACAAGTCCCCGGCCCACCCAGACAGTCGAGCTACTATCCATAGAAATTTGCAGATATATATCTGGAGGTCATCCGCCTAGAGGATGTTCCTGACTACCTCAGGGTTTAAGATGTCTTTCAGGTCATTGACATACAAGCCGAAGAGAAGAGGACCCAGAACGGACCCCTGCGGGACACCCAAGTTTGTGAGTAAACCAGTTGGAGTTTCCATTACGCGTTATGACACTTTGGCTTCGACCTTGTAAATATGATTTTATCCACAGGAGTGCCGTTGTGAGAAACCGAGAGAGGGAGAGAGACTTTGCGCTGGCAAAGATACTCGCTATAACAAGCTCGACGCGCAGCCAATATTTTCTAGCTGTAACAATGAAACCCTATATATATAATAACAATGATTGCTTTGCTTTACCTTCTTGATATCCCAGGCTCATCGTTGACCTGAAACCTATACAAATATATCTATACCAATATATATATATAGAAAGAGCTAGGATGCTCTGTTCTTCGGAAGAAGCTTATCACCCCACGATATTGCCCTCTTTCATTTCGCTCCCTCCCTCTCTCTTTCTTTCCCCATTCTCTTGATTTCTCGAGTTCACGCTTATACGCCGGGAATCGTGACCGCGCGCGCGCGGCGTGGGCGCAATGAGAAAAGTTTTCGCGTAATAAGCGACGTTTCGCTATGTTTAAGTCCCGCGGCTCGGATTATCTGGCTGCTCTCTCTCTCTCTCTCTCTCTCTCTCTTTCTCTCCCGTCGACTCTCCGTATTCTGCCGCTGCTGCTGGTCGAGAAAAGAGAGAGAGAGAGAGAGAGAGAGAGAGAGAGAGAGAGAGAGAGAGAGAAAAGGAGCAATATATAGTACGGCGCAATGTAATAAACGGATTTCAGCCGCTGTTCTACGTGGTTCGGATGTCGATCAATTCAGATTCCGTTCTATCGCGGGCTTATGGCTCCTTTTTTACTCCCGGAGAAACGCGTTCGCCACGAGCTAAATCTATCCCTCCCTTTTTTATTATTTTACAAATCTCAATGATCTAATTTACTGGCCAGTTACTCGGAAAACGGCTAATGTTCTCGCAGCGGTATTACAATCTAATTATAATAAAGTTAATACTTATGAAGATAAAAGCTCGTCTTATAATTAATAATCGTCCGCTATCGTACAAATTATTAAACGTCCAACAGAGACGAAAAATTCAGACAGTGATAAAACATCCTATGATTTAAAATAATAAAATGAATAACAGAATATGGGTCTACTTAAAACTTGTATTAGTGCAATTGTTCTACGCCAATTAAATCCATGTATACATAAAATCTTATGCTTTGAGCCAACGGACGAAGCGAGAGATTCTGAAAAGCCTGATTCATTTTCATTTGGTTTAAAGGAAAGGAGCAAGTAGAATTAAGGGGCGCTAGCTCACTTTTCTCGCGCTGCACTGGAAAAGGTGCGGTATACTTATATAGCGTTGAGCCTCTCGGCCGCGTCATATTCAATGGAGCTTTTATGCGCGCGCTGAGGTATAACCCGTACATTTAAGGATTAAACTGATGAAAATGAAGCCGTAGACTCAGGGGATCGATAATTCCTTGCATTGTGTTTTTGGTTAAATGGTGAAACGTATATATATATATATATATATATATATGTGCGACCAGAAGACGAGTCTTATCTCCTGCATGGAAGTAGAGCCTTTTCTTCTTTCACCTTTGACTTGCTGAATTCCAAAATATCCATCGACTTCATCATGATTTTTCACCTACATTTCATTCGATCATCGCGGACTCTCCTTTTGAATGATCGATACATCTCAGGAGTGATCAATGAAGGAACCTGGCATCCGAGAAGGTGGACTAGCGCGAAATATTTGGCTGCATCAGCATCACGTTGCCAGAGCGGAGCATCACCGAGAACAGCTTTTAACACTTGTCGCTCGTCGAAGCAGCAGCAGGTCGCAGTCTCTGCACGGCTGGTCGGGCTCCGTCTCTCTTTAAATATAGACCGCGCGAGCGCACACGAAAGGAGCCAGCCAGGACTATGCTCGACGAGGTGAAGAGGAAAAAGATAGACGAAGAAAAAAGAGGAGAAGAGAGCAGGGCAAAATAAGCGAGAAAGGTGTAAGCAAGGGACGAGGAGGAGGAGGGGAGAGGTTGGCCGGGGCTCAGTCGGCTGAAAACGAATCTTTGTGCTGCTGCTGCTCTCCCGTCTCCCTCCCACTTCCTCCTTCCTGCTTCAAGGGGCGCTCCTCTTTCTTTCTTTCCCTCTATCTCGTGTTTTCCCTCGTCTACTTGGGCGCATTCTTCCCCTCTCGCGTCTACGTGTACGTGGTGTGTGTCTGTGAGTGCGTGTGCAGTGTAGGTGTATCCATTCATTCTATTCGTCTCGGCGAGCGCCTTTGGCCTGCCACTTCGTTTTATTCCGCTCGGGTACCGCCTAACGCAGGGTGAAAGCTGCCGGATTAAAAGTGGGTATTCTTCCAAACAACCCCATAATTCCCGGAAGGCAGCGGCCGCGGCCGCGTGCCTCGCGCACTTTGCACCCCGTGACCGCCCTTCCTCCTTTTTCCTTATCTCGGGGGAGAGTAAGAGAGACGTGGAACAGTAGCAGCAGCAGCACCACCAGTCCTTTTAAACTTCCTCGTACAGCCGAGCCTTAACTGATTACACCCGCCTCAATCAAATTTAAGATTCGCTCCCCGCGGTATAAAAGATGTTTAATCGCTACCTTTCTCGCTATACTTGCAGGCGCTTACTCCCAATATCTCGGGAGACGCAACCGTATTCAATGAAAATTTCCCTTTTGTTTGAAGATTGATATCGAGAAGACGATAAAAAGTGAGCAGACACGAAGGTATATTACGAGTACATTTGTTGAAAAAGGATAAACGATAAAGAAATTAGCAGTTGTTGGACGCGGACTTTTTAATAAAAAATAATTAGCAAAAGCTACTAATAAAACGGTAACTTTAGTCTTCTACGTCTTTTTCTTACGAAATTTGCAGCTTTGTTGACCAGTTCACGAAGAGCTATCGGTCACGACTACTCCAAGTCTCCGCAACACTCGACAGCAAGACGCAGGTGGTATCGAGGAGAGTAAGTTTCGCGGATAAACGGGATTAGCGAAGCTAGGAGAGTTAGCCGAACCGTGCACGTAAGAACCACCGCGCCCTCTAGCCGTGCACCAGTGCAATCAGTCCGTTTGTCGCGTTCTCTACTCCTGCCGTGCAAGGCTGCTTTTCTCTCCCTCTCTCTCTCTCTCTCTCTCTCTCTCTCTCTCTCTGTCTCCCCCACACACACAGCCACAGACGCACAAGTGCCGGAAATCGAGTTATTGCCGTTCGACGTCGAGGCTAAGAAGAAAGAGCTGGAAACTCAAGGTACAGGGAGAAGGAAAAAACTGGCGGCAGCAGCCATATCGAGCGTCTAGCGCTTAATTAGATTTTCACGATGAGGCTTCTGGTTACGCGAGAACCACCTCTCTCGTTCCTTCATTTTCCCCGCTATTCCTTTACATCCTGCTCCTGCAGTCCGATCTCCTTTTCAGAGCGCCTGCCGGTTGCATTGGCTTATTGCATTTCCGTCTTTATCGTCGACGAGTAATTAGGAGGTTCGCTGTAATCGATTTGCGATCGCTGCACTCTTCTTTTAGCTGCAGCTGCAGTTTGCACGTGCGAGCAGGAATTTCGAGCTCCTAATGACGATTAGCTGTGAGTTTCGAGGATGTGCTTTTCGAGGCTGCTGTGTTCGATGCAGCGACGGATGAGCACGAGTAACCGTTCGATATATTATGCAGCTGCGACACAAAAAGCGACAAGTTTCGTAGCTCAAGGATAAGCAACAAGAGTATAAAGCCTGCAATTAATATGAGAGAGAAATTATCGGAAATCGAAGGGTCGCAGCTCTGCGCACGTGTGAACACGGAAAAGGGTGTAAGCCCCGGTGGTGCAGTGTTTTTAATATCGGAGAAGCGAAGCCGCGCGGAATAATCAAATCCCGGCCATCCGTATACAGGAAGGTCGTATTATTACGACTCGGCGGCGGCGGCGGCAGCGGCGGCGGCAAGAAAGTAAAAGAAGAAAGTGCAGCCACGGACGAGAGAGAGAAAGGGAGAGAGATTGAAATAAAGCCAGATAAAGCGAGGGGAAAAAGCGCGCGGCCATTCTGTACTACAAGGGCGAATCTCGGGGATTACGCCGCTTTGGAAAATGATTGTGCACGCGAGCCGACACGGAGGAAGCTCGCGCGCGCCAAGGGTAATTTGAATACTTTAATAAAAAAAATTACCGAATGCCCCTTTGCCCCCGTTGGAGAAAAGACAAAAAAGGAATTTACACGCGCGCGCGGCGGCAGCGGATCTCTGAAACCGCATGACTCATGCAAATCGGCGAGCGGCTGCGGAGCGTAAAATTATTGCCGAGCTGGCGGTGCGGCGGTAGACGGCAAGCGCGGCTTCGCGGAAAAGTCGAGAGGAATTCATAATAATATCTATAAATTTCACCGAGGCGAATTATCGTGTCTTGGTTATATAGCGGTGGAGCGGCCGTCCTTTGCGTTGACGTCGTCCTTTACTCTCCGGCGTGCGCCCGCCCCGCATAAGGTTATCAATTTCGTCGGGGCGAGATCGCTGCTGTATTATGCCGAGAGGAGATTTCCTATCGCTTCGCTACGATCGCGACCCCCGCTTTGGAATTTTATGCGTCGAGCGAGCGCCGACGTAGAAGAAGACTTCCGCCTTGTCGAGTGTATTACTTTTTTCCCCTCTGCAGTTTTAAGCGACCGAGACTGCACACCAGTTAATAAATTTTCTCGTCGTGGTGAAATGCGGTGCGAGCGAATCCCTTTTTTTTCCCCCATCGCTTTTTCTTCTTACCCCATGTCATTAGAAGGAGCTCGGAGATTCGTTTTTCCTGCTTCTGTGAAATGTACCTCGCAACTAGTAAACTGACTATTCGTAAATGATATACAAATGCATATAATTGCGTTGAAGCTTGGTAGTAGATAGGGAAAGGAGATAATTTATTGATCTATCCTGTTTTCATTCAACGATTCCCTTTGTTATATGTATAAATTATAAGCGATGCGATGTCGTTATCGGAAAAATTCAATTCCCATAATACCGCTCCGATATTTATTCCCCCGCTTATAAAATTTATTGTGACGCAATTAATATTTAACGCGCGATCAATTCGACAGATATAAATATTCATTTTAAGCCGTACTTTCTCAACCAGGTCATACGAGTGCATACTTAACAGATGATAATGCGAGAGAGAGAGAGCGAATAACGCGCGATTAACCGCAAAGTAAATGGAAAACCTTGGAAACTGGAAATTCGCGACATCCTCAGTAGCAGCAGCAGCAGCACCAAATCGCTCAGTCAAATAATAATAGCGGGCGGTACCGTCCGAGCGCAGTGCATATATAGCTTAATCTCTCGGAAAGTAGGGAGTTTAGAGAGCTGCTCATTCGATTTTCACGACGCGTCACACATGTGCACGAGGCGAAGCCGATTTGCATAAAAGTCGTTGGGTGTAGGAGGATGGGGGGCCCAAAAGTTGGCCATATTGGCCGAATCGGTTATCGAGTGCAGGATGGCCGGTGAAGGGATGGTTTGGGAGCACCGCCGTCGCCATCGCCGCCGATGCTCCGAAATATACGAGTGTCGCCGGCTTTGAATGCATAATCACGGGGAAATTTCTATCAGCCACTGGCCGCGCACTTATATATCATACTAGCCTAGTCCGCCTGATGCAACTCTCGCCCGACCGATTATTAATTAAAAGAGCTCATGCACGTACGTGTACTTATAATATACATATACCGATCGTCGTTCGCGAATAACGCGATCGAGGCCCGATGCCGCGAAACAATTGTTGACCAACATTTGTCGCGTTTTTTGTATGTCCGCCTGCCATTTATCTTTACAGTTTTAGGTGACCCATCGATTAGCTCGCACTTAAGAACATCGTTAACAAAAACGCGGCTCGTCAAATTATTCAGCTACAGTCTCGTATATAGCTAAGGAGAGATTAGCGGAGAGATTACTCGGAGCGCAGCATCTATACGGCAGAAGTAGTCCGTGCGACGAGTGAAGATGTCTTGACTTTTTGGGAGCTGGTGTAAGGATAAGAGGAAAAGAGAGGGAGAGAAAGCCTGACGAACAAGTCTATTAGCATAGAGATTAAGTCGTAGCTCTGTGTATGCTAATGCAGGGAGAGAGAGAGAGAGAGAGAGAGAGAGAGAGAGAGAGAATGAAAGGGAACTCGAGCGAGTAGCCCTTGCGAGCGCGCGTGCGCTCGAGTCGAGGAGCGACAAGTCGTGTCGACTTATCGCGCGGCAGCGCTTTCGCGCCTCGCACTCTTCCTCTCCAAATGCACTGCTATATACAGGGGGCGCAACTTTGATTCGAGTTTGGCTTAGGAGTTTACTGGTGGAACGAACTGGACGGGGAACGAGGTAACGAGGTGGGGTAACGGGGGCAGGACGTTAAAACAAGTCCTCGATCATTTACATGGAAATTCATTAAAGGAGGAGAGGATCCGCCATTTTCTTTTGCCGTTGCTGCAGCCTCGGCTTCTTATTCCTTTTTCTTCCTCTCTCTCTCTCGCTCTCTCTCTCTCTCTCCCTCTCTGGGTCTCTCGGGAGAGGCGGTGTAGGTGCCGCTGGTCGCAATTGAAATTCCGCATACTTATTGGCTGATTCGCGACGCCTGCGGCTCTCCGGCCGCTTAAAAATTCGCTTTCCGAAGCAGCTAGACGACCGCCGCCGCTATATAGCCGCGGGAATATGCCGCCGGTCGGCCGAGCCGAGCGAGCTTACTCCAGCGCTGAGGCGGCGAATTATTAAATGCGCGGCTGCTCCCCTCCTTCTCCTCCCCCCCTCCACCTCCTGGACTCACTCGAGAGTATGAATCGGTGCTGCGCGTTTATGGAATATATCCAGCGCTCTCTGCTTTTCTTTTATCGCCCCGTGGACCCGTGAGGATGTCGCATCAAAAGGACGACCTGCACTCGAGGCTTTTAAGGCATCGTTCGCCGCGCGATATTGGAGAGGATATGGCTATATCCTTTTATATGCCTTATGAAATCTCATACGGTGGGATGTTAAATTTCGTTAATGATTCCAATAAACTGTGTGCAATATATTATTATATATTGAGAAAAGTCTGCACTTAACAGTATGTTTAAGCCGTGTTAAAGCATGAAAAACAAGAGCAGTCCCTATTAGGAATTTAATCAATGATCTATGGGAAGATTGAATGTAACAAAAAGCTTGACTTAAATGTGACTAAAAGATGAAATAAAAGCCAATATAGGCAAAACAGAAAATATCCAACTATGATTCCAACAATAAATAGAAATTCTATATAGGTAGTCTAAGCCCATCTCAAATATTCAAATATATCCAAATATAAAATAGTAAAATTTATTAGCCATTACTCGTCATGCTCATCATCTCTTAGCGGCCGAAATCCCAGCAGTCCTTTCTCGACCATTAACCAAAGGCAAACCGACGAAAATCCGATCGTCCCGTGATCGTCACCAACAAGTGACCACATCGGCATTATATCCACCGAGTCCCGCAAGTTTTGACGTCGGGACAGGCAGTCCTCCCCGCTACATAAACAGCAGCTTACCGACGCGGATTATTATAGAAATCACTTACAATTAATTAGCGCGCGAGTCGGGGTGCAGTGGTGCAGGTCGTCGAGAAGGGGCTCTGGTGGGGATATGCGGGGCACACGGCGCCAGAGCGAAGCCGCTTGTGCCAGGCGTCGCCATTAGCATCGACATTAGCGTTAGCATTAAAGCCGACAGTGTGGCATTAACGTTAGAGCGGTTTCAGGCCAGGAGATGGAGGGCTAGGGGTGTGTGGGAAAGAGAGAGAGAGAGAGAGAGAGAGATGCTCTCGTCGCCCCGCGCGCTCGAGAGACCTCATATAACCGGCCCGTACCCATTTCCAATCTGCGACATACTCGACAAATCTTCCTTTAATATTCTATCGTCGCAGCCGAGTGCCGGGAGAGGAAGAGGCATAGTTAGTCCACTGTGTGTGTGTGTGTGTGTGTGTGTGTGTGTGTGTAGAGAGGATAGGAGGTGGAGGAGGAGGAGAAGAGGGCGTCAGGCCGCTTTTACAACCGTTTCGCGAGCCGCACTCTGAAGAGGCATACTCACTACGGAGCATCGGCTTTATCGCTTTTCATGCGCCGCGTGCTGTTGCTGCTGCTGCTGCGACCCGCTTGCGTTCATTAATGCGCGGCTTATTCGACGGCTTCCTCCGTAGGATCTACCCTTGCTACGTCACTGAATTTTCCGATTTTTGGTCATTTTTTGCGGCTGCTGCAGTGTCGTTCGAAGCTTTATGATGCACTTGGCCTACTAGAGCCACTGGATGTACAGCCACTATAGGCACTAGGGCTATGATTGAAAGCCAGCTCAATTTCGAGGATGTATATAAGGGTATCGATATTATTATGAGCGTGTAACTTGATTAATTCGCCTTTTTGTTGTTGCAATGAAAAATCATTTAAATTTCGGTCGACGTTTCACGTAGCATGTAGGCATTACGGCGATGTGCGCATAAATACATAAAATACGCATTTGGAAAATTTGACTCATTTCGCTGCCGCGAAACTGAAATTCGTGTAACCGCAAAAAATGCATCGCGGCGGCCAACTTTATAGGCGAGTGTTATTTCGGTCGGCGCCACGGTATATAATCGCTGATGACTTCAGCAAACGATGCCGCGATTAAGCGATGCATAATTTCTTTTTGCCCAATATACAAAATCCACACGCGCATTATGTATCTTTTTATTTCGGAGCAGGCCATAAAAACGATATGTTTATGTTAATAATTTAGGGCCCCGCGAGGAGTCTCAGTTGATTTTGCACCAGGTATACACACACGCACTCACACGTTTATATCCGGGAGTTGTGTCGCACGGCGCCGAGCTCATTTACTTTTAACTGTGAAACATGCAAATTTTATTTGGCCCGCCTAATTTTTCCCGCAAACGTCGCGATCATTGAGCGCTCCCTCGCGCTCTAATTGACGCACCAATACATAAACCCTCGCGAGTATAATTATATGGCTATAGTATCTTTCTCTCTCGGTCCCCTCGTTACATTGCTAATTATCCATAATTAGTGTACCGCCAAAACAACAGCGCCAGAGAGAGAGATAGATAGATAGAGAGAGAGAGAGAGAGAGAGAGAGAGAGAGAGAGAGAAACTGCCCAAACTATTGGCCAAGATCCACGCATCTAATTATAATTTAAATAATGACGATATAATTGCACCACGTAGCAGTTGAAACGTCCCCGAGAGAGAGAAAGCGAGAGAGAGAGAGGGAGATAGCTATGCCAGCAAAAAAGGCTATCATCCATGACGTTGCCTATTGATTTCACGCTCTGCGTTCTTATGAAGAAAAAGAGTTGGCGAGCGCGGTATTAATGTCCTAGCTATATCCTTGACTCTCTCGGTCGCACTCTCAGGCTCTCGCTAGCTCTTTTGTTTTGCGACCTGCATCCGCCTGAATACGGAAAAGATGCTGAAGCTGCTGCTGCTGCTACTGCTGCAGCTGCGTGTCGCGCACTTACGATTGTTTTGCCGGAGAGGAAAAAAAAACAGCTAGAAATAAAAAACATTCTTTGCACGTGAATCCGTTCCCGCCTAGTATTTTTGTTCTTTTCAGGCACCGAGAGAGAGAGAGAGAGAGAGAGAGAGAGAGAGAAAGGCAAAACAAAAACCAAATAAATAAAAGTATAACGCTGTCGGATACAGTTTTCGTTTTTCCGATTTGCCTGGTGTTGTATATGTATATATACGTATATAGTGGTGGGATGCGCTCGTATGAGCTGCACAGCACGGGCTCGGAGAATTTTTTTCGAAAAATTCAGACCGAAAGATGGTAGTGAATGGAATTTTCTCCGTTGAAATGACGACAACACCGAGGAACTTTATTACACTGAAAACGGGACAGGCTGTACCTTCTTTTTTCTCCCGTGCTCTCGACGCATTTGCTTTTTTTGTTTTTTTTTTTTTTTTTTTTTTTTTCATTTTCCGAAGGAGCGCACAATTGAAATTATGAATACACTTTGCTTGTCGTGAGCAACTGGAAATGCCGTAGTCTCACCGCTACTTTTTGAAATTATTCATGTAACGTATTAATCCTTACTTACATCTTACTTGCCGCCAATTTTGAATTCTTGGGCAAGACAATACTTTTTTATTTGACTGCTTGTAGCTGGATAGAATATGCGATAGAAAAGAAAAGGAAAAATTGAAGTCTAGTCGCTTGTTATTGCAAATCCTGACATTATTCATCGCATTTATTTTTCAGATCTACCATCGAGAAAACTTTTCTTTGAATCAATGAAACGTTTCATTACCGGCGGTTGATAAAATATTTTGTTAAACAATGAAAATTTATATTTTAGAACGGTTTTTTTCTTGATTGAATGATATATTATATCATCGTTAGCCTTGATTTCTGCGATTCAAAGAAATTTTGTTTCCAATGTATTACCGTCACGGCACCAGTTTTCAAACGGGACCCCATTTTGGAGCACTTTTTTAATAATTCGATATTCACTCGTTTTATAACAACTATATAAATAAAATATATTTATGAAAGAATAAAAGTATTAGAAATTTGGTTCACGTCATCTGCAAAACTAGTGCCGTAACGCGGGTATATATATATACATATATACCCAGTTTACTGCTATAATTTCATTAAAGCATTTGCTATATTCTAGCAGGCTGCAGTAAAAAGTGAAGCAAGAAACGAGAAGAATCATGAAAATATAGAAGCGAGATCAGAAGTAAAGGCGCAGAGGCCAGAGTCTATAAAGCTGGCGAGTATCAATCGAACAAAAACCAGCGAGGAGCGAAAAGATGAGTAACGGCGCAAGCATAACGAGACTCACACTGCTCAGTGCAGCTTCGTCCTAACCGAGTCATGGTCAATTTAGCTCGCCGACTGTCCTTATTCATATTAAATTTCTGCAGCAGGTGCACATACCTAGTACAGTCACGCACAGACAGACACACACATTCAGACACACACACACACACACACACACACACACACACACACACACACACACACCTGTAAGCGTCTCGAGACCACTAGCGTGTAGTATATAGCGACAGTGTCGGCCCGCGCTTACATAAATGCAAAAGCTCCATTGTACGACAACAAAGAGGGTGGGAGGGAGGAAGAGAGTCGAGACGGTGATATTGTACACGCGTCAAACTCCCGCGCATTGTTTTGCAATATTTCACGCGCTAATTGGTCTGGAAATTGCTATTTCCTGAAATTACAATCCAGCCTCCCCCCCC
>UELV01094263.1:0-14240 GCA_900490015.1 Megastigmus stigmatizans | reverse complement strand
CCCCCCCCGTTTACTTCTCTGGCTGCTTATGAGCGCGCCCATGCCGTTATAGGAGCGATGCAATAGAACATTGCTTCTCTCTCTATCTCTCTCTCTCTCTCTCTCTCCCTCTCTATTTTTACCCTGCGGTGCACAGACCCCCGAGTCTGCCTCGGCTTCTTTCTCTTTGTTTATCGATTCCTACGCCCCGCAGCGATTCCACTCCTTTTTTTGACCGCGCGCGGGTGAAGAAACCCCTTTCACGGCTACCTGAATTATATCGCTGCATTCGTGGGAAAGCGTTTTACGTGCACACGCGTCCGCGCCATGGAGATTACTCGCTTTCTTTCTGCAGTTCATTAGTGCAGGACGCGAGGTTTTATGCGTCCGTCGATGCGCTCCTGTTGGTCGATTCGTGAATAATCGAGACCGGGTTGTCGTTGAAGGGGACACCTTGGCTAAAATGCTCTCGACCGATCGATCCAGTAACCAAGAGAGAGCTTTTTCGTCCATTCGCCTAGACATAATTAATGGCGAGAGCTGTACTTTTTCTCTCTCGCTCGTTCGATCTCTTCGGTTTTCGACCGGTATAACGAGTCGGTGAAAATTTAGTCGTCGCCGCCGCCGCCGCTGCCGCGCTACGAGCTCACTTTGCCGATGAGCTGTTCTCAATCATTATTTTGCTTTTAAGTAGGGTATTACACGCCGGGGCGTATTTCTATTTATCGGAAAATGAAGTTGCGCCGGAGCCAAAGGAAATATGTATAAAGGGTAGGAACAATGGCAGCTCGCGTTCTATATTAGCTATATAGGTGCAGAGGCAGGGCGCGTACCCCTTCTCGTTGCAATCCTCCAAAGGATGCAGCCGCAGCGTTTGATTAAAAAATGCAATCCTCCTTTTGCATTGCAGATGCTAAAAGCCTTCCACTCGTATATAAATATCGTCAATGAACCACTGCTTCTCTGTCTCTCTTTTTCTATATATGCGCGGGAATTGTAACAATTTGTCCGGTGCGTATGGCCTCGCTTTAACAAGCGCACTCGTAATACACGCGTTATAGCCATCGCTCGTTATAAATTCCGAAATTTTAATTAAGATACCGCAAAATCCATTCTCATTAATTTCCATTGTCCGCTTACGCAAACATATTCATGCAGTAAATATCGCCGGTACTAAATTATCGTTCGAACGCCGAGCAGCGCGCAGCTCTACGGTCGATACTCTCGCCGAGCAAACAAAACCATTAAAGACACTATACGGGGTTGCGACACACACGCGCACACATACCCACATACACCCAGAGAGAGACAGAGATAGAGAGAGAGAGAGAGAGAGAGAGAGAGAGAGAGAGAGAGAGAGAGAGAGAGTGCGCTATAGTAGGAGAAAGAAAGAGAGAGATTCCATAAAGGAACGAAGCTGGAAAGATTTATACGCGGAGATGGAAGGTATCAGAACGGGGAAAATCGAAATAAACGAATCCTTTTTCCCTCCCGCAGAATGGACATTGCTACTCTCTTTCTCTCTTATTCTCTTTCTCTAGTGCCGCGGCGGACGGACGGGTATTAACCGTGCGTACAGACCGAAGGCGAAGCGAAAATTTCCAAAACGAATCGCCACCTATACCCTGACGCCTTTTATACGCGCATAGTTATGCACATACCTGCAGTGTACACATCCTGCCGCGCGAGACAAGGGGTCACTCCTAACTCACACGCATATATATATATATATATATATCTGTGCTCCTGCATTTTCTCCCTCTCTTTTCAGTTCAGGGAATGGCTCGCGAGAGTATCGCGCTAGAGAGAGAGAAGTTGCGACAACGGCAACGGCAGCGGCGGCATCGGCGAACGAAAATGGACTATAAATTTCATACGAATGTCGTATCGGAGCGGCGCGGCAGAGAGTTGTAAAACGGTGATTTATTTACAATGCGAGCTAATTGATTTACTATCGCGACGTAGCCAACGGGGAGTGAGTCCGAGCGAAAGAGAGGGAGAGAGAGAGAGAGAGAGAGAACTGTGCCCTGAACCCAAAGTGTGTGTGTGTGTGCGCGCGCATTGGGATCCATAGGCGCGCTCGCGCTGCAGATGCGGGTTATCAACTATCATTCGGTATCGCTCTCGCTCGCTCCTCTTCAACTGTCGAACCCCATCATTTTTTTTCCACTCCTGCCTATGTGTCTCTTCGTGTGTGTGCCTACTGCGGTTTTTTTTTTTCTTTTTTCTTTTCGCTTTTCACTACGCCAGCGCCGGTCTTCGTCGATGGCGTATCGCGCGCGTGCTCGCGCTTTTACGACGCGATTGAGTTTGCGCGGTGTAAGCGTGCGTATAGATTCGAATAAAAAAAAAAAGAGCGCGAGGGGGAGTCGTATACGGCGTGGACGGTGAATACCGCTGAGAGGGATGGATAGATAAATAATTCATCCTATAGTGCAACTTTTTCTAAAAATAACGTTGGTATAAAAATCCAGACTTACTGACGAAAATCCAAATAATTATACTACCGACCTTTAAACGATCAAATTGTTAATGACACCAACGAAACCGTATCAGAGAATCAAAAGATACATGCGGAGTTAGTAACCGCGATAAGAGGTCAGAATTAAATTTCAACGTAAAATACGTATATGAGTTGGTAGGAGGAAGTAATGATCGAGCCAAGGCGTCGGGAGCACTCAAGAGCTGCGTTCCAAGCAAGGCTGCGTATAAGCTCTTCCAGGCGGAAACCGAGAGAAACGGAGAAAGGGAGTGAGAGAGCGAGAGAGTGATCTCCAATAGTCAAACGGAGGGAGGTTACAAAAAGGTCACATTACTTTTGGTTAACGCGTTCGCGAATCTCGGTAACTAGGCTGCTCGGCAGAGGGGCGATTTACGGCCGCGGATAAGACGCCCTCCCTCCCTGTCCCCCCTTATACAGAGAGCTCCGCGGCAGTTGTAACTTTGCCGCTCCTTAATCCTCGAGTCTAAGGTTCCATTTCTCTCTCTCTCTCTCTCTCTCTCTCGCTCTCTACCGACTCCTACTCGGCTGCGCGCTACTGCACCGAAATCGCGGAAGACGACGACGACGACGACGAGCACGACGATGAGGTGGCTCTCGATTCACTTAGTTTCCATCCCACCCACGCCGCCCGTCTGGATATATTCGACCGGCTTTGTCTCATCCCCCTCTCTCTCTCTCTCTCTCTCTCACTTCCGCGGACCCGGACTCACCGCTAGTTTGCTATCCTAATAAAGAGTAAGCTATCCAAGCGCGCCCTGCAGCTCTTACGCTATATATCCGCCGCCGCTGCAGTCGAAAAGCCATAAGCCTTAAGCCAAACTCGGCTGCCGCTGCCGCTGCTGGGTTACCGGTTATGCAGAGCCTGAGATAGAGAAAGAGCTGCGAGGCTTTAATGGTGCGGCAGTATGTGCGACTGCTAGGTGTGCGGGAGCGAACCGCGGCCTAGCTCTGATCGCCGGTGTATCTAGCGACTTCTAGCCGCGGATCTTTACGACTGTTTGCATCGCTTCTGTGTGCAGTGCGCCCCATCTGTCTCGGGGACTGGTGCGATTGCAAATTAGCCTACAGATCAGCGTACGTTAGGAGTATAGGGGTCTCAGTGCCTCTGTAGTTCTCGCGTTCGCGGGATTTCGTCAGCTGGGATTTCCTGGCTCTTTGACACCCGAGATACCGATGTGTGTGAACAGACTTGAGCTACAATGGCGTTGGCTTACATTCGTAATATGTATTCGAGTTGCTGCGTCAAGATCGATATTGTTAAGCAAGTCTAATCTTTGTCGCATTTATGCCGACATATGTAGAAAGTTAGTTTTTAAATAAGTGCTTCAATTCTCATTGAGTGAATCACGTGCTCATTGTTTACCAATTATACAACTAATCTACCCATAGAAACACTTTGAAGTTATTATTGGAGGAAGAATTTTCATTTAAAAGTAATTATGAAAGCACGACCTATACTATCACAGCATCGGTTTGGTTTACTTTGTTTGATATACATCAGGCACAAGTCATTCTTGAAAATTTCACTCACCCAAAGTTTTTCTTGCAGAGGCCATCTTGGAGGAGGCGTGGCGGCCACATATGGGGTCGCTCCTGAAGGTCACAGGAGTTTACCTATACCTATAATATATACTCTCTGCATCCGCGAGAAGCCTATATATATCGTACACGTGGCGAGTTTGGTCAACAATGTTAATACGATATAAATTGCTTATAGATTGGCCTAATTATGTAGAGCCAAGGAAAGTTTTTCTATCCTGCGTTACGCGATAACGTCAAATGGGAGCACGATCGTATTTTCTATTCGAATTCATTAGATATTACAGAACGATGGCTAAAATTACCGCATAATCAGCTAAAATTTCAAAAACTAAAAGTCAAATGCTGGATCGCCAAAGACATATACACTACATGATAACGCACCGATACATACTGCAGAAGCGCGAGTTCAACGCAACGTAAAGCGTCGGAAAGTGGCGTACTTTGGTGGCGCTGAGCTTCCCCTTTGATTTGGCCTCGTGTAACGTCCCTTTACCGCGTCAAAAGTGAGTAGAGAGAAAGAGAGAAAAATCTCGTGTAGCCCGCAGCACGACCGGATGCACGTATTAAGCGACCAATCGAGTGATCGCGTGACGCACACGGAGAGCAGAGCACAGCAAAGCAGAGGAAGAATTATACGCGGAAAGGACAAAGTGGATGTGCCATGCTGCACTGCACACATGGCCTTCCGGAAAGCCCGATTATATATAGGTGCGAATCATTTGAGCGACGGGACTATACGCGTCGCTACATCATGCGCGCAATTCCATGATGTCGCGGAAACGCTTAATTGCGCGTGTGCGCGCCCTGACAAACTCGGAGAGCGACTCGCATCTCGCGTGCAATGCAGTACGCATCATCGAGTCTCTACATAGTTAAACCACATTCTTACCGCCTTTATTTGAACGAACTTGGACAAATACGACGATAAAAAAAGAACAAATATACGATTAATTACATTCGAACAAATGAGTTTATAGAGGTTTAATTTCCACACGATGCTTGAAAAATCTGGAAACACTATTTACTCGGTAACTACATAAGCTTTCGCTATAATACTTGGAAAAAAAAACTACAGGAAATAAAAGAAAAAGTACACTGAGAACAAAATTTCTTTGGATCAAAGATTAGCTTCATTGCGGTCGGATGATAAAAGAATTAATTAAATCAAGAAGAAATGTGTATTGATTCGATGATATATTTAGTTACTATAGAGATAATTTGACAAGTTAAAATAAATATTTTTGTAAAAATTAAACTTTTATTGCAATAAGTGAATATTTTATTGAATCAATAAATAAAGCAGTCTTTGATTCAAAAATTGTTTTTTCTCCGTAAAGCAAAGGAGCCTTCGACTCGGTATTCCAGGATATATAAACGCAGAGCAGATTGAGCAGCTTGACGCGTACACATTATTATAGACGGCCTGTACACCCGCTAAAAGAGATTCATGCTCGTGGCACGTCCCCTCGTTTCGCTCCGATTCCAGGAAATAAGCTGTGCAGGAGGGCGGCCGCCAGTACAGAAGCTGCTCGGTGCTGCTGCTCACCCCTGCCAGTATACCCTCGATGGAAAATTAAAGACCGCGGCCGAGCCGGAAATGCCAGAGGGGCGCGCGCATATACATGACAGACAATGCTCCCCGCCGCGGCCGCTGCTCTCGGTTCGCTGCTTATTTAGGAGGCCTGTGGTGCGCGTGGCCCACAAAAGACGCCTGTGTGTGCGTGCGTACGCGTGTGCAATGAGAGCCGCCCGCGAATGAATCCTGCAATCTAGCGCCTCTATCGGTCGAGTGTACCTACGTATGTATACGTACGCAATGCTTGACGCAGGCTGGAGCGGAGTTGTACACAATGGTTTTGTTCAAGGGACGAGGAGTGCTGTTTTAATGTCCTTCGGTGTTAGCCGCGCGAATTACATATGCGGCTGTTTGTTTTGCCCTCGCTTATATATGCAGAGATGGAAGCTCACGGCGACGTTTTATATATAATACATCCACTCTCGATCAGTCTTTTTTCTTTTTGACTCGAGATATACGTGTATTTTATGCATATTTTAATCAAGAATTGGACATAGCTGGAGAATTGCGATTGCACATTTGCACGAAATATCAAACGAAAATACCTTCCAATGGCTCATATACATATGCTATTTTATCTTCGTTAAATGTAATAGAGCTCATATATATAGTCACATATATATAACAAAGATTTCAGATTCGATTCCAGAAATAATATCTACCAAAAGTACAAAATTCCTCTGCAAGCCTAGCGTATCAGAAAAATCAGTCTACGTACGAGTGCGGAAAGGTCGGCGATTACGGGAACAGAAAAAAAACCCCCGATGAAAAGATGGTAAGTCGATCGACGTGTAGGGTCGCATAGGCTGTCTGAAAATATTTTTTGAAATAGTAAACGAGACCAGAATATTAAAGCGTGCCGATGTGGTGTTAAACGTGGGGCGTGTCAGCTTCGTCGAGAGATTTGAGAGCGAGAGAGGGAAGGGACCCGCTGAGCCGCACCTGCGACGTACACACACGCGCACACACAGAGAGCAGGGTCAAAGCCATGCATGCGGAGAGTAAAGGAGAGTGTGTTGACGGGGCGTTATCGAGAGCGCGCCGCGAGAAGCAGCATTGTCATGGTAATGCTCGTATATAGCGCGTATAGGGGCCATTCAGCCGCCAATCACGCCAAGAGCGTACCCGGACTCGAAGAAAAACACTTATCGCACGGCCAGTTGCTGCCGCCGGCGCTGCAGCGGATAGTCACGCGTCCTGTCGCTTGGCGAAAAGAGGAAGAAGAAGAAGAAGAAGGGAGCGATAAAGGCGACGGGCTATAATTTCTCTCGCTCCCGCTTTTCTTTCTTCCCTCGACTCTTATATACATGTATATAGATAGATAGATAGATAGAGAGAGAGAGAGAGAGAGAGAGAGAGAGAGAGAGAGAGAGAGAGAGATTGGTGCACTCGCGCATTTCTAGAAACGTTATTGGTCCAGGACGCTTTTCCGGAAATTGCGTCGCGGAACTTTTACGACTCCGGCAATGCGCGCCGCCCTCCGCCTAATTTTATTGTCATATGTTTGATGCTTTACCGGCTTTAGTAGCTCGTAAATTTCTGACCGTTGCGCGTTCGCGACCGACTGCGACTGCCAATTGCCGAAGCAAAAAAGAAATGATGAATTATATATGTACGCGCGGCCGGGGGGTGACTCGTTTATCTAGCGGCCACGCAGTTCGTTACCGTGAAAACGATCGAGTTGGATTTTTTTCCAGCCTCGCCTGCGCTTTCGCCGCAAACAAACAAAGTCTTCGGGACAAAAAGATCCGTTTAATTAAAGTTTCCACTCGATTTCACTCCTGCGTCATGGCAGCCGCGCACGAAAAACGTATATACCCTCGCTCGGACGCAATCCGCGCCGCAGCGCTCTTTCATTCGCTAGATGAAAATTCAGCCCGGGGCTGCGGAAAAACACGATTCGCGAGTTGGAGGGAGGGAACTGGCGAGGAGAGTCGAGGAACTACACAAGTCGCTGGGGAATCAGGAGGGAGCGAGATTTCTCGACCGAGACGTTTCTTGCATAACTTTGTTCCGTCGGTATATACGCGACAATTGCTCTCCCGAGAGAATCTCCAAGTTCCTTCGCTAACTACGATAATGCCGTTAGCTGCCGGTAAGTCGAGCCCGAAAAACACCGCTTTAAGCTCGGCTGAGGAATAGCGACTTTTCGCGGGATCATCTCTTTACTAACTTTCTCTCTCTCTCTCTCTCTCTCTCTCTCTCTCTCCTGATGCTCCCTTTTTCGCTGCACCAGCTTGCCAAACCAATCCAATCGGTGATTAATTATTTTTCATTTGATATATAGAATATTGGTGTTCCAACTCATTTTATTAGAGCAAATTCAGATCGCAAGCTATATGTACTTTTGCTAATTGTAGAGAGACGGAAAGATTCGGATCTATAGGCTGTTGACGATTAGCAGCGAGTCAAGCACGCGAGCTCCGACAGCAGAGGAGCTAGAAAGTGATTTGCGAAATGTCGACTGGGAGCAGTCGAACCACTCTCTCTCTCTCTCTCTCTCTCTCTCTCTCTCTTCCACTCTACGCCATCACGAAAATGCTTTTCGGGAAGAGACGCGCGATATGCGCACTGCATTTGCTAGCGCTATAGTAGCAAGCTCGGAAAAAATACCTTCAGTAATGAAAGGAGAGAGGACAGAGAAAGAGAGTAAAAAATCCGAGCAACAACGAAAAAAAATAGATAAAAGGAGAGTGCGAGCGACGCGCGGATGCTCACGTATACGTAGGTATACATAGAGGGAGGTACATACAAGCGGCAAAGTTCATCGCGTGGCGGCGGCGGTAGTAGCAGCAGCGGCCTTCGGAGCACAAATCATTTTTGCGCATATCGCCGGGGCTGGAAAGTCGAGGTATTTACTGTCGGGATGCTTTGGCAATTCCACGGCATACCATCGGGGCGAAATGCTGCTGCTGCCGCCGCCGCCGCTGCTGCACAGGCTGGGATTCGCCGCATATTTGCGAGTGGACGCGATGCACAGCAGCGGCGGCGGCAGCAGCTACAGAGAGCGAGAGGGGCGATGCTCGTATCGTAAATGAAATCACGCATTCGCTTGTGGAACACGGAAACCAGTCAGCGTTGCCAGTTTACTCTCCCTCTCTCTCTCTCTCTCTCCCGGGCTCCCCCTCTCCCTCGCACTCGCACTCGTGAACATGACTCGACCAATGCTCGCTCGCGTTTCCAAGAGCAGGGAGGACGAGAGGGAGGATGGTATTCCGACGCGGTTCTCTGTGCTAGATTCTCTCTGCGTGTACATTGCTCAGGCGATAGAGAGAGAGAGAGAGAGAGAGAGAGAGAGAGAGAGAGAGAGAGAGTGGTCGTATGGGAAAGAGACACAGGAGTGACGAAATGTCAAAGAAGAAAGAGAATCAAGTAAAAAGGGTGTAATGAATTAGAAAGAGAGAGAGAGAGCGAGGGTCTAAAGAGTTGGGCGAAGCTTTCGTGCATTGATTGTTCGTTTATCGGGACGGTAATCAAAGTGACAAAAAAGTGAGTTTTGCTAAGAAGCACAAGTTTCCGACTCTGTCTTAAGAGTTTCTTAATAAGGAAGTATTTCGATACTGTTGAATAGATTGGGTATTAAAGTTTACTACACCAGTTTAAAAAAATCTTCAAAATGGAATTAATTATTTTCAAAGAGATTGAGAGGTTTTAATCATAAAATATATGCGTTTCATAGGTTTCAGGTTAAAGTCATTGGAAGATTTGCCCATCGCGAGAAATGTACTTGCTTACATGTAAAGCTTCATTTTTTATTAAAGATTGAAATTTAACTGTAATTAATTTTCTACTGTCTTAAAAAACGATTCCTAAACTTTCATAATTAAATTGCCTAGAATATTCTATACCGATAAAATACGTAATTGATAAACTTATTAGATATTGACATAATATGTAATTCTGAAAATTTGAAATTAATAGTAAATGATCTATTAGGCATTAGATGTGTAATTATTTTATACAGTATTTTTCATGCGATACATACAGAAAATTTGTTATTAATGCAGTACTTTTACTTGTCTATTAATTTTATGTTAAGTACTACGAAATATTGCAAGAAAAATAGTTAAATGATGCATTCAATAAGAAAATATTATAAAAGTTGGCAAAGATTTTAATCTACTTCTTTGGTAATAATCAAGACTTATCCTTCTATTTCATTTTTAACTAATTTCAAATCTTATCAATTTTCGTAGTTATAAAAGTATCTGAAACAAATTAGGGGAAAGCGATTATATAAATATTAAAAAACTTTAATATTTATATATAAAGGTCATCATTAAATGTTTTTTTTAGTACTTTCCATTTCGCAGAAAATGAAATAGTCCTGAAAAAAATATGAAGATATATTTACAGAAATAAAAACACTCGGATTAGTTCCAAAATATTATTGTCATTCAATAATTTATATTCGAATTATATTCAATTTTTTAAAATAAATTAATAATAATGATAATCAGGATTTAATAAAGTTGATGGTGAACATATTTTATTCATTTAAAAGAAATAAACCGTAAATAATAGACATAAAAGCTCGAGAGAAGAGAGGAAACCGATAGCAAATGAAGGAACAAAAGCAAGAAATAAACGGGAGATAGAGTAATCAAGCTCGTCCTATAAATCAAATCGTCCCAGGAAAATCGAAGAAAATTTGTATTAAAAGGAAGCCTTAAATAAGAATGGAGAAAAACAGAAAAATCCAAGCGCGTCCAGAAAAAGGAGCAAAAAGAAACCGACGAACATGACGAGCCAGAGAAAGAGAGAGAGAATGAAAAACGTTAATAATAGATAGGATTTAATGAGCTGCGCAAGGATATTTGATTTCCGTTGGATTGGAAGCTGCGCGCCGATCAATACCAATATTTTCGGTTTAGTGTGTCGGACATAAACAGAAGCGCCGCTGAGCTAAAATAAAGCGGAAATCTATCGACGCATCGAAAACACTTTACCATTCAGCCATCCAGCGCTCACATTGCGTTTCTTTGAATAATGAGACTGTTGATTTTAAAACTCCACTTTTCTTTGAAGTCGTACCAAACGTATCTTTTTTTAATGATTCAAAGGAAAAGCGAGTGCATCTGTATAGTGCACGATATACGATGACTTCAAAGAATATAAAGTATCGGAAAATGTGTGGGATAGAGTAAAATCCGCATCCGTTACTCGATGGTGGAGCTGACACAGAAAAGACAATTGAATTTCATGAAAATAAATATGCAAGCGTTTGTATGTATAAATGAAATATCTTAATTAATCCGAGTCGGGGTGCTCGTTTAATATACACGGAACGCGCGGAGTGATGGATGCTTCGCGCCATATATTCTCTTTCGAAACTAAATACTCGGCATATAAGTATCTGCATAGTGAAAAAGAAAGTTGAAGCAATTCTCCGCGATGCATCGAGTGCTCGCAACGAATAAAAAACTTAATTAACTTGAAAACATATATAATCCTTGACTTTTTTCTCTAGCCAGTTTCTACATAGAACTCGTATTTTCAACGGAGCTGTTATATACATCTCGCAGAATAATATCGCTCACTATCCGAACGTCAGAGTGGAAAATGTAGGTGTATATATATGAGTTGTTCAGACAAATCGGTCATACAACTGCTCCGATAACTATAGATCGCAAATAATATAAAATGGAAAAATGTTTTTGCTTAAAAGAGTCGGTAAAAGTCCGTAGTGCTATTTGAAGGCTATATACAGTTGAAAAACGTATCGATCATCTCCGCGGTAAAACAAAAAAAAGTCGAAAAGTACTGCTTTCAGCTGAACGACAGTTCGCGACAGTTTTACTCAACGCATATACACCCGCACGCGTGAGTCGGGCGCATGCATGGGAAGTTGGAAGTTGTTAAGGCGCGCACGCATCGCAGAGCTGATGGCTGGTAATTCCTATAGAGCGAGGCGCATAACGGCTCACCCAAGTTATGTGCGCGCGTATAATGCGTCGCTGCGCGTTTAGTGCAGCACACGCACTCTCTCATACACACACGCGCGCGCACAAGCATAGAGTGTGTATAAGACGAATAAGTGCGTTATAGATGCGCCGCTGGAGGCATGAATAGAAACGGAGCGGATAAAGGAATGCCTGCAGCCGCGGAGACGAGGTGCAGGTGGATGTTCTCGCAGCTCGGTTCTGACGCAGCTACTACTACTACTACTACTACTACTACTACTAACTGTCGAGCTACGAAACTCGTGTAATGCAGTTTTCATCGAGAAAGTTGACTCGGCTGCTGCTGCCAGAGCTTCGAGGCTGAAAAGCTGCGAGGCAGGCCTGGTTCTTCGCTGCGGCAGCAGCACTGCTCGGAGAGGAAGGAAGGACGGAAGGAAGGAAGGAAGAACTAACGGCGACGGTCCACCGCTCAACCAAACCTGCAGCAGCGCGACGCGCTCTACTAGCTAATGCCTCCACTCTCCGTCTTCCTCTCTATCTATCTCTGTTCCTTTCTGTTTCTCTATTTAGCTATCAAGGTCCTCGACTCCGGCGACTGTATTATTGAGTATAGCGTTTAAGTGGTTTATGCTCGAGATAGGAGCGAGATGCGATGTATTCTATACCTACACCGTTTAGCATGCGATGCGAGTCCTCGAGTGGCCTCTGAGTGACGCGCGCTGCAACGACCGAAAATCTGCGGGTGCACCTCGCTGCCTATGATGCATTTTAATTGATGCGTGAATTTGAGCTCGAGCGTCGAGAATCGATCGATTTCCATGTATGTATATTTATGGCAGGGAAGCGTGTCAGTCTGCCTGTACCTCGGGCTTACTACTCGCACTCTAAGATTACAACACGCGCGCAAACCCCAACACACGAGCTCCACTACGACGGCACTTTACCAAATGAATTCTAACCGGGTTAGTTTGAATTTCTTTTTGTTCCCCCAAGAAGTAATCAGGACTGGTGCTTCTTCTCTCTTTTCTAATTAAAAGATATGCTCTATAAACAAGTGCATCTAGATACAAGTCTTTCATATATACTTGGCGGCTAGCGCCGTGCGCCGCACACGCTGTACCGTCTGTACTGTATTGCAGACTGCACGCAATCTCACTATGCACTTACACCGCCGGAGAGTGCGGCATATAGAGCCGCTCGGCTGCGAAATTTCGCCCCCAGACCGAGCGAATGTAAATCCGCGACCCCCAGCTCTAGTATACGCGCACTCGCGGTGTTTAATGTAAACGCCAAGCCTTGCCAGCTATATATACGTGCAGTCTCTCTTTATTATACCTCTCGCGCACAGCAGCTTTTCTTTGCCGACTCTATTTCCTCTATTTTTAATATGAGATAGAAGAATAAGCTCGCGTCTCGGAGATTCCGCCATAGACGGTGATCGGCTCTACATATCAAAATAGTTTGTCTTAGCTTATACGGATACACGTCTATGTGCGGCTTTCCATCTCTTCGCCGCGCTCATGAAAATAGCTGACAAAAGTTGGCATTAGTTGACGGAGCGAAGCCTCGGCCAATAGCGAACACAACTAGTACAAGAGAGAGGTGAGGAGAGTACCAGAATCGCATTACATATAGTCGCGTACCGAAGGACTTTTCGACCTCTCCCTCTCTCTCTTCCTCTCTGTCTGTGCTCTCCCGCAACTTTGCACCGAACTACAAGTCCACCAGTGGGTGCATTTTCCAGTATTTACACTGGTTTTTAAAGCTGTGCATACGCCGCAGCTATGGGCCGCAGCTGCACAAGCGATTTCACGGATTATTCCATCTGACGCGCACTTTTTCTTAATTCTCTTGCAAATATTTAAAGAAACCTGCCGCGCGGTAGCGAGTTTCCAAGCGACAAACACTTCGAGTGTCGCGTGTAGAAACAGAGAGAGAGAGAGAGAGAGAGAGAGAGAGAGAGAAAACGAGAGAGAGAGAGCAGCTGGTGAGCTTTACGCAAAGTGCACTTCCCGGCGGCTCGGTCCGCATACACCGCCAGTGCTTTATAGCGTCGAGCGAGAAGCGCGCCCCGGGCTTTTAGATTAGTTTATGTGTGCTGCTCTCCTGCCGCTGTTGCTGCTGCTGCTGCCGCCGCTGCTGTTGCTACTACTGCAGTCGAGTACATGCTCGGATCTCCGACGAGATTTTATAAAATATATATAGATGTATGCAGACGCGTTGAAATTGGCCGATGCGCGCCAACTGGTTGAAACTAAAAGTACCATCTGCAGCGAAATAGATTACTTTCCATCTCGACTACCCTGCTACTGTGGCGGTAGTCCGTCTGCGCGTCTATATACACGAGGACGCGCTCGAATATGATCGAACGAGAGAAACAAAAGCGAGTACACATCGATGGATTTAAACTTTTTCATTTGAAAGCTTCACAGAGAGAGGATCTATATAGTATACTATCCGCGGCTATGTTCGATCGCTCAAGTGCATTAAAATTATTGCCCGGACAAAAATCATCGCTTCTCAGTCGTTCGCACACACCCACAACGTTGGACGCTGCACGCGTGATGCAGATGCAGATGCAGTCACTAAAATAAAAGAGTGCGCTGTAAAACCGGACTCGAGCGCGCGCCCATGGCGACTTTAGCCATTCGCGACGAAATCGTTGAGGAATATTTTTGAATAAATAGCCAGGCTCTATCCATCCACCGCACGCCGGGATATATATATATATATATAT
>UELV01094260.1:0-19222 GCA_900490015.1 Megastigmus stigmatizans | reverse complement strand
ATCCCAGAACCACATACTTTTTTTTTTGAGGGCCTGTGTAACCGAATAAAATGCTAGAAGCAAACCCTCGATAAATTTTCGTCTTAAGCCTAGGTCACTCGGTTTGAATCGTATATATATAAGGCATAGGAGCCAGTGAATAGTCGCTAAATTCTTCAGTATATATACGAAAAATGAGCTGCGCAGCGGAAAGCTCATTGCTTCCAAGAGCATGGAAATGTTGTTTTTCTCCAAAGCAGAGCTGCAAAGAATCGAGAGTCGAGTAGCTGGGACAGCAGGAGCAGCAGCAGCAGACCTACCAATTAACGCTGCTTAAATCCCAAACGGCCACAATGGAAAGCCAATGAGGTAGACGAAAGCGAGGGCGTAAAATTAAATTCGCTCGCTTTGACTGAAACTTGTGTTCAAGTTGGCACCTGCGTCCATGTCGAGAGCAAGAAAGACCGCGGCGAACATTGCCTACCTATATAGTCTCTCTACTTCTACTCTCTTATACTCTCTCTCTCTCTCTCTCTCTCTCTCTCTCTCTCTCTCTCTCTCTCTCGGGCGGCTACTCGCCTCTGCGCACATATACACACACATACACATCGCAACTTTGTTCTTTCATTTACTTTATCGCCTTCTTCTTTGCGCTTTATACTTTTACCTCTTCCACATGTGTGCGGGACTCTTGCTAACCGTTTTAAGGGGCCGTGAATCCTATTTGAGAATTCGATTAACAGGATATATAGAGCGATAATTTTGCTTTTCCTGTTTTACGCTTGCACTCTTTATATCCAAGTGTTATTTTTTCATTCGAGTACAAGTTTAAAAAGTGATATTTTATCTTATTTTGGAAAAGAAAACACCTTTTTCTCCATCGCCACTTGAGTCTATACTTGGTTTTCTTTGAAACTTATAAAAACAGTTTGCCAACGTTTCGAGCGTGTTCTTTACGCTCCTCTTGAGAGCAATACAACAATTATTTCGGAGAATATGAGATAATTATACTTAAAGAATTTATCTCTACACAGAACTCACTTCAAAAAACTTTTCTTTAGGATAAACTTTGTTGAGTACTTCCGTTAATAAGTACATCATACTCTAGAACAATTATTCAACGGTTATAACAAACGTACTTTCAATTTGTCATATACCATATCCACCACACTGCTGCATCTTGATTTTACACTATAAATGCAAGCGCAAATTCTAATGATTAATTAAAACTTAAACATAAACTGCTGTCGAAGCACGTGAAGAAACACTAAATTCTATAAGTAGTATACAAAAAATATTAGTGTAATATTAAAAGTATGTTTATTAACCGTTGAAATAATAATGGTTCTAGGATATTATGTACTTATTAACGTGAGTATGATACATATACTCGACAAAGTTAATCCTAAAGAAACATTTTTGGTGCAAGTTTAAGAAAAATTGTTGTACGGCCCTGAAGAGGCGCATAAAGAACACGCTTGAAACGTTGGCAAACTGTTTTTATAAGTTTCAAATAAAAACCAAGTTCAGTTTCGTGGAGATAGAGAATAGGTTAGGTATTTTTCTTTTTCAAAATACGATATATACCTTGAACGATCGATTAATTCAACCTTCTTAATTAGTGATATTTTATCTTATAACGAACTTTCAAAGTTACTTATTATTAGATTAATACAAAATATTAATTAGCTATAGCGAAAAATAACGCGGTTAATTGTTTGATAAACTAGTATTAAGAATGTTGGGAATTGAGCAAAAGACATTGAGAGTCTTTTTCTATCACGGAATTTAATTTAATTTAAGCTGTAAAAATTTATCTCTCTTGTACATTAATTGTAGATTATTAAAGGATAAAATTTCTAAGAAAAAACGTAACTGCAAGTATTAAGGTATGCTGGTGCTATGCCGAGTTCGTCGATTGCGCGAAAATTGGATTGTTCAAAAGCTCAATTCACGACGTAGACGTAATCGATCTCTATACTAAATATTTACAGAATAACCAGCTCAAGGGTCATTATTTCGACACGTCAAAATGCTTAAGTGAACGAAGACGTTCAGCATTGTATTAACATATTATATAAGGATAGCTCGGCAATCGATTAAAATTATTTCCCTCCGCTGATCACTCATCGCGCCATAATCCGACGCGCTCTTTAATTGGTTATCGCGTATACTCGTCAAAGTCTTGCCGTCAAAATCAAAATTGATCTCGCGTAATACACATCGTATATATACACACGGAGAGGAACCTTATACCTCCGTAGCATAGCGTCGAGAAGAGAACCTCGCTACGCGAAATTTATCGTGACGCTCGCGCAAACGCAGGTTCGCTCGTTGCTGCTGCCGTTGCACGATAAGAGAAGAGCGCAAAAAAAATGTATCGAGATGTAAACAGGCAACTTGAACGTTTTATCTTCGGCGTCGGCGGCAGGTCTCGCGAGCTCTCCTGATGAAAACCGGGGGCCTGTGTAGTAACGCGGCGAAAGGGCTATTTTTAAAGTTGATGGATTGCATCGAGCTCGACGAGTGAGAGAGAGATATAGAGAGAGAAAAGAGTGAGTGAGCAAGAGAGGCCGAGTGAAAGGTTGTTAGCCTGTCCCAAATACACAGCTGCGCTTACGGTCTGATGTTGCACCGCCGCTCTGCAGCTTCGCGAGTGCACATCGAGCTTTCTTTTTAAGCGCGCTTTTTAATCCTTTGAGGGCTGTGCCCCGCGCCGCAATGCTTTCTCAAGTGGGTTTTTGACTGGGTATTTTTCTTACTCTATCTCTCCTCTCTATCTCTCTTAGCTTCTTTTTCTTTTTCTTTTTTTTTTTTGTAAGCTGATATGTTAGTAATGACACTTAAGCCAAAATGATATTGCACTGGGAGGTTCGTTTCTTCATTAAAGAGAATTTCGAAAAATCTGGCCACTTGCGGATCCTGCATTTCTTTCTCCTTTTCGTTTGTATGACAATCTGATTATTGAGTGTGTCGAAAACCCTTTTGCATCTTTTAATAGAATAATTGTAGCGAAAGTTTACGACTGATATAATAAATATAGTCATGTATTGAATGAAAGTAAGATTTTATTTCCAATTTTTAGTCCTGATCAATCAATATCCTGCAAAAATGTTTTGGGGAGATTTATGTTTCATACATAGGTATATACGTTGTAGGAAAAAAGTTTTGCTGACAACTATATTTATATATATTTATTCCATAGCTAATTATTTATCTTTAACATATACCTTTTTTTACATTATACTTTTTAATTTGCAATAAAAAGCTCTCAATGCGGAAAGATAAACTGAAAATTAAATTTGTTGTGCCACTCACTCATACATATTTATCAGTTAAGCAAGTTTGAGTTTAAAACTCGGACTACAGGCCAAATGAAATACAAGACCAGAGAGATCAGAGAGAGATAGAGAGAGATAGAGAGAGATAGAGAGAGAGAGAGAGAGAGAGAGAGAGAAAGAGAGAAGCGATATACAGGAGACGAACGGGAAAAAATACGAGACAAATTTCGAGTCTCGAGAAAATGCAAAGACAGTTTCGAATCTCTAATCAACCTGCTATGCACCGAGAGAAGAAGAATTAAAAGAGAGAGAGAGAGAGAGAGAGAGAGAGCGAGAGAGAGAGAGATCGTACGAAAGATGGAAAGGACAATTAAAGTGCTCTCGGGTGCTCAAGGAAACGGAAATCCTCGTAAAAAATATCTTTAATTAAGAGCGATCGCGCAAACGCTATACATATACATACCTATATAGCTTCCTTCTGCTTTCTCCATTCTTTTATTCCCTCCCTCTTTCTCCCTTTCTCATTCTCTCTTTCTCCCTCACTGGTCGTGCGCAACGAGATTCACGTGCGAGTGCATTCGCGAAAAGCATTCAAAGTGCACATCTCGTCCCGGTCTTATATACGTATCACGCGTGCATCGCGGTACGGGGGTGCTAGCAGCTATAAGGAGCAGTATAAGGATCGCGAGGCAGTATAAGGAAAGAGTGAGAGAGCCTGTACGCGCAGCAAGCAGTGAAAGTCAAACGTTACGGTTGGCGCGTCGTAAGATTAACTGGGGAAAGAATGGCGACGAAACACTCGTCGTTAAAAAGTCTTTTATATACGTTCCCACACGCGGGACCGCGTCGCTAAAAGTCTAGCAGCAGTTCAGGAAGTTATCACTAAAGGCGCGCATATAGGCGTATAAATCCATCTCATATGCGCGCCGCGTATATATATATATGACGCCTAAACGTATTCATGGGGTGGAGAGAGAGAGAGAGAGAGAGAGAGAGAGAGAGAGAGAGAGAGAGAGAGAGAAATGAGAATATAAGGGAGCGCGTTTAATTTTCTCACGCGTCGGCCTCTCGATGTTTTAACAGGTTTCGACTATATAGAGCCGCCGAGTGTGCGCGCCCTCATATATGGTCTATATCGGCTTTTGGATGTGTGTGTCTATATGTATCGGTATGTGTGTGTGTATCGGTGCATTTTACGGCGTTCGACGGCGCGCTGACGGATCCGTTATGAGATTCCGCGATGTGATTGGCCGTCAGCGGAAGCGTCGTTCCATTTTCTCACTATATAGACTGCGCAATCCGCCAATGCTGCTGCTACTGCTGCTACTGCTGCTGTTGCTCTGGATGACATTCCGAGTATAAACGAAAATACTTTTTTTCTCTTTTGTTTTTTTTATAAAATTCATTTTTTGACAAACTTTTCGTGGCGACCTTTGTTCTGGTCACGATGTGCGCGCTTCCTAAATTGTTTATATGGACAAATTTAAAATTCCGAACGATAAACGGTTTGTATAGGCTTCTCGTGTAGCAAAAAGAGAAGATAGTAGATGTTGCGTGTATGTTTTAAAAGAGAAATATGACTCTGATAAAGATCACTTTTTTCCAGAGAGAATTTGTGCAGCAAAGATTTGCGTTTTCCCAATGGCGTAATATAATGCGAAAATATACGCTCAACCGTATCGTAATAATTCAGGCATCCAGTCGATTTACTGCATTTTAATTGAAAGTATATACGAAATCAATACGCCGCGTCGGTTCAGTTTTGCACACTTTGCCCTAATTACGTGCGCACACTTACTCAGCACGCAGATGCAGGGGTTAATAACACGAGATCAATCAAAATGAGGGGAGTGCAGCAGATTGCGAGTGCATGTTGTTTAATTTTTTTTGTCATACCCATATGTGTATGTATATAGGATGTATGCTCTTTATCCTCGTTCTCCTTTTTGTTTTTACAATCGCGTAAAGTAGAGTCCGCGTCATTGTCAATATCGAGCACACGGCGACAAGGATGTTAAATTACATTGCGAATATCGTGTGATGCAATAATATTGATAACTCAGCGAGATTGGCAGGCTTCGCACGATAACTGATTCCGTTTGAAAAATGAAAAAACCAATGTAATTTGACTATATTTTTTAAAAATTTTTTTTATCGAGACTTTATTTGATTTGATTTTTTGTAGTGTGCTTCGATTCTTTTATCTTTATTTCACTTTTTTGAGTGGTCATGTAGATTTAAGAAATGATAAAAATTCTTAGTTGAATATAATTAAAAACTTTTGTTTGAGGCATTAAGAGTTTGTTTTGATTGAGTATTTTATTATATTTCCAATAACTAATGCAACCTTTGTAATGCTCGTGATAATAGATTGGTTATCAAATATCGGTTTCATTGCTCTTTTCAGGTGTACGCGATATAAGTTGTTAAATTCGTAGAATTTTCAACATCCTGCGCATAAAAGCAAGTTAACTCGTCTAAAATACACGGCTATCAAATCTAATTGATGCGCAGGAAAGTTAAAAACGTCTTTTTATAGGAAAAACGAAACATGGTGTAATTTTAAACCAATGTTATTAAAAATTAGTTTCCTTTCGTGCTCTTTGCAATTCTCTTAGGAGAATCGGTCTGTGTGCAATCGAAAAATAAATTACTGACCCCAATCCGGATATTAATCAATGGACCAATACTTTTTTAATAGTTCTTATTAATATTCTAAAATGATAAAATCGTACTAATTTCTTTTGATTAATTCGATTTATCGCAAATTTACTTAAATTTCTTTTTAACATGTGCTATATAATGATATAAGATGTTAAAAGGAGTCGGATTTGAGGTCGAAATTCGTGTCTTGTTGACATCCTCCTTTAAAAATTCAATATGTCGAATCCAATATGGCCAAAACCAAAGAGTAAACTTATTAAAATATATCAATAGTGTTTATGTTTTTGGGTGGTTGATTTTATACAGTGTAAACCAATTCAAAACACAAAATGAAGGATTCAGTATGATGGACACCAAAATGTAAACTTTATTTGTAATTTTTATATAACTATTTATTTTTAAATTTCGTGTTCGCCATGTTGACTTCGTCAGTTTGAATTTTAATTTTTGAATATATCTGTTCGTATTGTAAGTTTGAATCCGACACAATAATAGTTTTTGGTTTTAGGACTTTTTTCAGTATAAAATTTCGGACTTTCGTTAAAATGATTTTATGGTTCTTTCCTTTCAAGGAATACAGCTTTTCATTATTACGAACATACATTCTTTCACATATCTTATATACAAGCAACTCGCCCCGCCTCTCGAAGTCATGAAAAATTATCGCTCGCAAAACCGTTGCATTACTAGACTGCACACACAACCGCGTTCGGTTCGCTGTCCCGAGTATACCCTATATATCTATATATATATATATGGCGCTGGTTTGCTTCACCATTGGGAGTCTGCACCTACTTTTCGATATTTGGCTGGCGTCGCTGGAATCTACTTAAATTTCAGTCCTCCGAGCTGCCTTTTCTCTCCGCGTACCCAAAAAAGTCACCTCACAAAATGTGACAGAGAGCAAATCGAAGCACTTTCGGGAAATGCTTGTGCATGCGTGGGCTAGTAGCCCGTAACTTTGGTAAACATCACCATCTTATTCGTCAGAGCCTATTGTGTACTTATCGGAGTCTACCAGAAATATATATACTCACACGGATTATTCAGACTTATGTGACGATTGCGGATTTAATCGATCGTAATATTTACTCGATTGGAAAGTTATTCAGGCAATGAATATAATAATACATAAATGTATCGTGTAGTGGTCGCGATCGCATTTTTCTTTTTAAATGTATAGTTTTCATAGGCTGTGTTGTTTTAGCGTGTATCATTGTTGTATTTCGATTTTATTCACCTTATTGTACATTATCGAGAAAATTCGAAAGGTGAATTTAGCAGATTTCATGTTACTTAAATTCTGCAGATCTAAGAAAATATGTAAGCTATAAGAAAATTCATAGGTATGTACTGTATGTACTTATTAATATATGAATAGTACATATCAACTTACATTTCTTTATAAGAAATACAATGGAAAAAAGTAATGAAACACTGCCGAAGTATTTCATTATTATCGTTATTGTGTTTTCTTAGCCTGTGCGCAGTTTCCAAATTTATATAGTTCGCTTCTGCTATGTTTCTTGTTAGTCTTTCTTGGATCTTGGGTCGAGCAGAAAGCGATTCGTGAAACACATCGAACCGTTCGATTTCGGCTACTATGTCCGCTATTGCTCGAAGAGATTTTCAACGAGAATCGAAACTTCCAAGTGCACTGGATTAAAAGTTACTTACTTTTGTATTTTAAGTTTACTGCCGGCAATTAAAGTGAAGTATTTGACTCTGTTAAGTATCTGCAGTTCCGGCCAACTATAATGCGCAGCTCATTGCACTAAGTAAATCGGTTTAATTTATTTAAGATATTTCGAAGACAAATGATCGCTAAAGATTCTTTCTTTTTTCTGAATAATTCCAGAGAGCTTACAAAAGTTCAAGATATTAAAGAAGTGCGAGTATGCTAAATATTTTTTAAGACTGTCGATTTAAAAATAGTTGATTTAACATTCAATATGTAGAATTATCTGTACAATTTCTATATTGTGGCATACTTAAAAGAGTCTGCAGCTGAGCAAACATTCTGTAACTTATACATCATCCAAATACCAATCGCCGTCTACTATTTCTACGAATACGAGTTTTCAAAATATACTTTACATGGAAGTTAGTACTTTCCAAATTTACATCTCAGCTACGAGTATCATTGCTACATGTACACACTGTACATGGAAGGCTGCAGCGCAAGTTAATACCGTAAATCAAGAAAGCGGAAAACTTTGGCTCTTAGAAATTTCGAAGCAAAGGGGGAAGAAATAAACGCGCAGCTGAGAGAGACTCACGCGTGTTCTCGGGTATACGACTTTTTCTTTACATCTGTCCGGCCGTTAGAACAAAACGAGGCCGCCGCGCGATTCGTTATAGGTCGCGTATATACAAGCGCATCGTGCGTGGCGAGTATCCCCATGCGTCGGTAAATTCAAAGACGCGCTTGCAATATATATATATATATATATATATATATGTAAGCGTTATACAAACCGACGCGGGATCGAGAGCGAGTCCCTACGAGAGTTTCCGCGATTTCATTTTCCCTCGCACGTCTTTCACCTCCTTCGAACTTTCATTCGGCCCGAACTGAAAAAGTATTTAAGTATACGCGAGAAGTGGGCGAGAGCACGAGTCAAGCACCAAGCCGTAAAGAAGGCGATGACGTGGAGTTGCGAACTCGAATAATCCAACTGCTATTCAGCTCTGCGTGTATGTGTGTGCGAGTGGGCTGCATTGCGCGGCATCCTAAAATGCGCGAAAATTCCCTATACGACGCATGCTGTACCCGGAGCACTGCTGGCCGCGCGTGTTCGTTTTATCTTGATTACCTATTCCTCCTTTATAGTTTTGCCTATACGTTGCAAGGGGGAAGAAAATATTTACCCTCGTTGACTATTGATGGGAAAATTCGACGGTGGTGAAAGATCTCGAGCAAAAATATTCAGATATTATTTTAAACGAAATCTCGCTTTTGCAGCAGCAAAGACTAGGATTCGTACATATTCAGAAAACTTTGAATACGGTTGCATTAGTGCGATTCATATTGGTAAATAGTTAAAAATAACATGCACAATCTAAAAATTCTATTATAGTAATTGAATATGATGTACAAACACAAATGAGGCAATTTACATTTGCTATTCGTATATAATTCATTACTGTATACTAATTGAAAACCATTTCGTTCCTGCACATACGAGCAATACTTTCGCTGGATCGCATACTTTGGTATACGCTATTTACATTCAAATTACAACGAAACTCCATAGCAATCGTATTATTATTCTTACGCTTAATACCTAAAATTAACGCAATTATTGGTTTACATACCAATCAGCTGATATTGGTGTACAGTGTTCTAGTCGTGTTTGCAATTTCGCTACCCCAAATATGTGTAAAATCATTACTAGTTAACGTCGAGTCGAGCTATAGTGTAAACTCCACTGAGATTGGTATAACCATGTACGCACTGCGTGTTTGTACTTTAAATCAAAATTACTATTGATATCGATTAAAAGTAACGCTTTGGATTAATCAAAATTAATTATTATCCAGTATATAATCAACGGATTATAACACGAATTCAATTGCTAGAATAATTGATAGCATCGCAAACATGGAACAAATTGTTTCATTCACAGCTACATATCAGAGTACCTCTCATTACCGCGTAGTTTTGCATCTTCCTTTGATCTTCCATCCAAAGCGTAGGGGATGTTGTATTGGGTCGCATTGGGTCAGAAGCTGCTGGTGGTGCTCGAGAGCGTTGTCAAAGTGTGTATATGGGTGATGAGAAGACGTACGTTGCCCAGTTCTGCGCGCATTCAAGCTTTCAATATATATATGTTTGCGCTGATTTATGGAACTGCCTCATTCCTAAATCCAGTGGGAATGGAAATAGGTGTCTGGACTCTCGGCGTTGAGTGCAGATCTATCTAAGGCAATGCACAAGGGTATAAAAGCCTCTCCGTATCATCTGCCTTGACGTTGGACAGGTTAATTTTTGAAGCACTCTTTATAGATACGGAAAGATCACCTTTTCCTTGGCGTAATTTGTATTCAAATATTCTTCAGCGTTGTTTCGATCGGTTGTGAGCTGTAACGTTATCAAATTCAACAGTATACTTACACTCATATAACATGGCAATATTTATGTGGAAGTGATAATTTGACTGTTCCTAACGAATCATTGAAAAATAAATACTTGCGAAATAAGCAATCTGCATATCTTAATCTATTAAATCAATGATAATAATAGCCATATAAGAACTTCATCGGCATCGCTTATGACAAACGATTCGAGACTATACGATATTACCAATTGATACAGTCTGAACGATCATTTCATCCACACAGTCACACGATCGAGGCTCAATCGTCGAAATAGAAAATCCGCTTACCGAACCCATACACGGTATTATCCTATCAGCAGGTCAAGGATATGATATATTCAATTACGATATTTCATACAATGCAGTCAGACCTCGCAGTCGGCCCGTCCCCTAAACTTATTTGCCCCAAATATTGTACAAATTGTACTTGGCTATATTTGCGTAGGGAAGTTTAATTAACCATTCCTTTATGCGACTAAAGCAAATATTTGACTAGGCCATTTGTTCGGGTAAAATAACTCCCGCGCCGTGGCAAAATTTAAACAGCTCGACTCTGCACCTTCTCCCCTCTCACCCCTCTTTGTTCGCTCTCTCAACTGCAGCCTCTCCGAGCGGGTGCATACACTGACCGCGACTATATGCGAAATATGGTTTTGGCAAATAACATGCATGAGTCATCATCGCGTCGAGTCGCACGCACGCGTTTTATTCCCGATGCTGCTGATGCTGTAATGTTCTCTGCCCTGCCGTGTATAGGCGTATTGCGCCTGGCCGCGCTGCTCGTATATCCTGCTTGATTAATTATCCAGCTGGCAATCAGGATCATTGCAAGATGTATAACCGCTTCCATTAGCAAAAAGGCAGCTGCTGCGTGTGTGCCGCGACTGTCAGCTTAGTCATTTTACCTAATACGAAATTATTGGCCAGTATGTACTATCTGCCGCATCTGCAGTGTATTCTGTGAGGTTGCATTCTTTTCATGGAATTATATATACTTTTTTCCAATTTTATCAAACACTTTCTGCGAAACTTACAACTACTGTGTTGTCAATAATTATGTTGGTGAAAAGTTTGAATACATTAGTATACGTATGCTGCAGTCAATTAATCTCAACGTAAATTGGTATTACTCAGTCAGATCTGTAAGTCAATGCAACAGGAGCATATTTAAAAGTAAAAGCGAACAGATTATGTTGTTATCCATATGTGGAGTGCAGCGATGTAACTCGGTGACTAAAATAAGCTTGCACCACGTTAGCGGTCAAACGGCATAAGAGAAACGATGCTTGCGATTGCGCGAAATTTAGCCTACGTGACAAAAGTCAAGAAATTAAGAGGGAATGTAGAAAGAGCTGCGCGGAGAGAGGGGGAAAGGCGGTTCTCGATCTAAGTCTCACGAGAATTCCCGAGAGCAGCTGCTACGAATGCTGATGAGAGACGGAGGATAGAGAGAGAGAGAGAGAGAGAGAGAGAGAGAAAGAGGGAGTGGGAGAGGTCCTCCAGAGACTTTTTGATATGAAAACCAAGGACTACGTCAAGAGGTGCAAACTGTCTGAATAGCAATATTAGCATGTTCTGCAATCAAAACTTAGAAATGCATACGTATTGTGACGGCTTTTAATAATCAAAACTTGGAAATGCATTCGTATTGTTACGGATTTTAATAAAGAAAGATATACTGGAACCTATATATTTATAATATTAAAACTTTTTTATACGATATTATGTCGAGCTAAATATTCGTACTCATTATTCACTTGTTTTCAATGAGACTTCCTGTGGAACCTTTTTATTGTACAATTCTTATAGTAATTTATAATATTTGTATTCTAATGATGCATGGAAAGGAAATATACGGTTAGGGCAGTAAAAGTCATTATAGTTGCGCTGCATTTAGTTGCGAGAAGCAAAGACTTTGTTTGGAGCATCCAAAGTTGTGGTTGTGACATAACATTTGAAGACTGAACTTGTTAGTATACTTTGGATGCCCCAACCAAAGTATTTTTTCAGTGAGGAATCGTTTTGTCGATGATCATCGTCAGCTCAGTGAAAAAAGGTTCTATTTCGAGAACACGCATTATTCTTTCTACATTAGCTTTATATTGAAATCGCGTAAATGTGACATTTTATGTAGAAAATTTGATATTAAAGCCTTGCTCTCAATCTAAACTACTCTTGATCAGTTACTTCAATAATCATTTACATTTTTATATAATATGTGAATAGCAGTGCTTTGATAAAAGTTTGTTAACGGAGGTAATATATTGTAAAACATTTAAAAAATTGCAATCATTTAAATAAAAGGTTGTTAAAAATATATCTAGCTGCTAACGATCAATCCAGTCTTCCACAACATAACAATTTATTTCGGAGCGCAAGAAATTCAATCACCCTGACTAAACTACACTTAGATGGAAAAAATCTCTGATATCCTCGTATAACTCTGCACACGAAAGTATAAAAAAAACTCGCGTTTGTCGGATAAAACCAATTCCATAACCTTTTTTTCCTGCCAAATCGACAAAACGAAAACGGGTTCATATGATATAGAAGGTATATACACAAAAAAGTGTATACCTATACGGCCCCACGGCAGAACCGATGTTCCGATTAAAAAACAATATTGTTCTAGCGCTGTTGCCAGGTTGAAAGTACACGAAATTTTCATTTCAACCCCCCGGTTAAACGATAATTAAAACCCACCATCTATCGAAGTTTGAAAATAATCCAATGATGGGACAACGAGCGGCACGCTTTTATTCTCGGCATTCTTCAAACGGTCAGTGAATTATCCACGTATCATCATGCGACGGGAACAAAAAAAAACACACCCACTCCATATACCAACCAACCCTCTTTTCACTCTTTTCTCCTGTCTCGCTTACTCTTCGCAATAGCTGTTGCCGCGCGGATCGAATTCATTTAAAGGCAAATCGTTTACGAAGCGTGAACCTGTATACCGATATTGCAAGATAGATTAATCCTGCTCCGGAGCGTTCGCATTATCGCGAAAATTATGGCGGCATCGATAATATTGCGCGCTCGAGTGCAACGGCCGGCAGCAGCCAACCGATCGACTGTTATTCTCTCTGCTATTTTCCTCCCTTTCCAACCTCCTCTCTCTCTCTCTCTCTCTCTCTCTCAGGTCTATTCGATGGAAAATTGGGATATGTATATGAGCGACTGGCGACGACTGCGCCCCGATATAATGTGAGTTCGTGCGTTTATGTACGGTGGGGGCGTATATAGTGTGTCACGTGCAGAGAGAGAGAGAGAGGAAGAGGGAGATTCCAGATTGAGTTGTTTGCCGATGAAAGCCGGAATTGATGGAAAATTTGCGCCGCTCTCGTTTTGGCTTAGCGCGCGTGCCTGCGCTCACTTTTCCCAAAGTCGAATCGCTGCTCGGGGCTGTATACATTTGGCGTTGCGCTCCCTTTTTACATCTCACCACATGGGTTGTTTCGTTTTCAAAAATGATGACAGGGCCTGCGTTATCGTCATTGCAAAGAGAACGTTATCGAATACGTGGAATTTCTGAGAATATGCTTGTCAAAATTTCGATACCTCATGCTTTGTGTATATGCTTATCAATATTTATTTGCCTTTATCGCGCGCAATACTAATTTGTGTACAGTAATGCAGTATCTCGTTCATTCTTCTCATTCACAGTGTATACCTTGATAGATCTGAGGTGCAAAACGATATAGTGTGTACATATAGTAGATTATATACATACAGTTAATTAAGTACAAATAGCGGACCATAATATACCTCAGCAAATCTTGTTTGCCCATTTTTAATTTTCTAAAACTAATCGTAGTGCAACACAGTTTTATGCTTGGAAAATCATCTAATCTATAAGAATCGATCGATAGGCCAATCGAGTTTAACTGATCAGCGGGTGACTCCAATGACTCTTACATTTGCTTTTTATTCTAAAATTAATTTCTTATTAAATTGTTGTAACAAGAAAACCTGAGAATGCTTGAGATCAATTTCATTGACCGTGAGAAAGACTGACATCGTCTGTGATTGAAGAACACAGATGGAGAATTGCCCACGAGAGTGATTGAGGTTTACGGAGATTTGCTGAAACGGATTAAGATGTACTGCGATCGACAGGGTTAAAATTATAGGAGATTGGCTGAGGTCAAACTTGATCGGTTGTGAAAATTGCTGAATGGGACTTTGATATATATCTATTGTACAATATCAATGAAATGATAGACTTACATGGAGAACAATATTTTTTGTACTTCTTGGTTGAAAGACTATTTCGTAATAGCTTCCAAAATATTTTGCAATACTCCAGCATCGCCGAATTTTTGGCAATGAGTAGGCAATTAGTCGGTCGGTAATGATTGCGGCTCTATAGAGAATTCTCCCCTCGAAGAAATCCGGCGCGGTATAAAGCTTGTATCGAGCGGAGGTCGCGGCGGTCGCGCCGCCCTCCTACTTGACATGGATTGTTGCGCTCATGAAAATCCATGTGTACGTGTGTGTGTGCGTGTGTGTGTGTGTTTAAATGCGCTTTGGTCCACTATATCGAGTGAACGCGCGCTTGAGAGTGCGAGTACGCACGTGTAGAGTGAGAGAGTGAGAGGGAGCCGCGCGGTCAGAGGGAAAAGGCTAGTTTCATTCAATTATTCGAGGGCCGTTAATTTGTCATCGGATTGATTTTCACGGGTGTAGGCTCTTATGCTGCGGCTAACAAGTTGACTCGCCCCTACGTGTGTGTGCCAGTTCTCCTAGTTGGAATTTCATCCTCGCTGGATAGATGGTTAAAAAGCAGCTCGCACTATATGGATGCAGGAGTGTTTGTTTCATTTGTACACTCGCTTTTGTATACATGCTCATTTATTTGTGAAGTGTCTGTGCAAGATGGATCTTGTTAGTGGATTCAATGTTTAAAAGAGAGAGAGAGAGAGAGAGAGAGAGAGAGAGAGAGTTTTCGTTCTGTTCAATTACTTATTCCGCGTTTCAATACGAATTTTCTTTCATAGGTGGTTAGCTTACAAATTATTAAGTCGCGTTTCAAAGTATTGAAAAATATTTGGTATTTCTGAATTATTACATTATTAATTGGTGTCGAGCAATTATTGGAAATATTTATTTTTCGTATATCTTATAAATTATGATTATTGAATATTATACATGTTTTTTACTGTCTATTTATTTATTTTATTTTTATGTCTATACGAAAGAAATAATTAATAATAAATGACTGACCAATACCAATTTTATTTATTGATTGTATTTTAATTGATTGTTTTTGTTATTGAAATAAAATGTACCTTAAAGTAAAATCAAATTTATTCACTAAAATATCAATGAAAAATATAATATTAGTAAATATTGACGAAAATGTATTTTGTTAATAACTTTATTTCAATTCGCAAATTATATTAAAAATATAAATGCACTTAATTTTATCAATATTACTAAAAGCTGGACTTTGCAAAAGTATAATAGTAAACCTAATGTACCTGTATTTAATTATTTTAAATAATTTAATGTAAGTCTACATTACGTTTTAGAAAATTTTTAATTACTATAATATATAAAATTAGTGCAGCAGTAAAAAAGGAATCGTCTCCTGGCTAGAATGTAGAATATAAAAATAGAGATACTGTCTTTGCTAGGTAGATTTTGTAAAGAAATAATAATGTTAACCGCACTGAAAAACTTAACAGATTTTTTGACCAATAAATATTCGAAGTTGATGAGACGTACAATTGAATAATCAGAATAGACTTTAACATTTCATTGCAAAAAGCTCACACGTATACCATCAAAACTATTTTGATTAGTAATTTACCATAAACAAAACACATCAGATTGTAAAATGCTTTCCACTATCCCGAAAAGAAATGAATAATAGCCTTTAGATAAGGTGCAATAGTGTGTGTGTGAGAGAGAGAGAGAGAGAACGATCACTTTGTGAATCATTAATAGGCGGCGGCCTGCTCGGAAATTAATCTTTGCCCGCGTGCGCGCTTTATCGCTTTTTATCTCGGGAGACTCGTAAGGCAAAAGTACGAGAGAAAGAGAGAGAAGAGAGTCGCGGGCTGCGAGGCGGTGCGAGCTTTTACGAGGCCTTTGTTTAATATCACCGCCGATGGTTTATTAAAATTTACTTAGGGATAGACGCGAGCGCGCGCAAGCGCAGTATTTCCTCCAGACAAATTGACGTTAAGTATACCTTTTAAATTTATTATATCAGGGCGTGTATGTGTGTGTGCAATATCAAGGCGCATTAAACGGCGCCGGGGACATTTATTCATAAACTGCGTTAGCAAAAAATGTCATAATCAAAAAGTTGGCCGCGCGCAGAAAGGAATTATGAACTCGTTACCGTTTTAAATACGTTTAGGCTTTTAGGGGCTCTATGAATCGAGTTTTAAAAAGCAATCGTATACATAGACACTAATGGGTAATTTTCTTTCCCATTAAAAATGAATTATTGGACAAATTGAAGAAAATATATATGTATAGTGAATGCTATATACACTAAACAATGCAAAATAGCGGAGCATTGTAAGAATAGCGCCTATATACATATATAATTAAATATTTCAGGGAGCTTTATATGCACAGCTGTGTTATTTTTAATAGTTGTAAAGTTACATGAAGCTTCAATTAAAGTGATCTTCATTTAAAAAAACACCATTTCGAATTTTAATTCGTTTCCGGCCTTGACACTGTGATTTTTATAGCTGATCCAACATAAATTCAATGTCCCCCCTCACGAAGACAGCCAATAAAAGTAACAACTTGGTGCTGCCTTTTAAAAAATACTCTCGAATTCGAGAAAAGAGTACCATTTATTGACTCTCTCTCTCTCTCGCTCTCTCTTTATCTCTCTTTCAGTAAAACGTAGCACCTTAGTAGGACGTTAACTCGAGACTCTCTCGAAAGTACAAAGAAAAAAAACGAAAGAAAGAAAAAGGATGAAAAAAGTTAAAAGTTAAACGACTGGATGTTCGAACGGTGGCGGCATCTCGAGAGATCAGAACTCGAGCTTCGATTTTTCATTGGCGATCGAGCTGTTTGCGTGCAGAGTTTCCACGCTCAGAGTTTCCTTATAGTAATAGCATCCAACAGTAGCAGCAGCAGCAACGGTAGCATGGCGCAACGTCGCGCTCAAAAAGGGGCGCGCGCGGAGGATGAAAAGCCCCTCACCATGGGCTTTACTCTCCGGAATTCCAGGAATCTAAAGACTAGTTCTCCTCTATATACGGCCCCTCTATCTGTTTCTTCCCTTCGACCGCCGCTGCCGCATACTGAGTGAAATTTCAAGAGCTATCAAATTAGAAGCGTTGTCAGCTTCTACTCTATACTCCACGCAATATATATATATATATACGAAACTGTATATAGGCGTACACGTATTTCTTGAAAGGTTCGCGAGAGAGGATTGAAGGTAAGCGCGCGCGCGGGAGAAAGAGCGGCGGTTGAGACTCTCTGCTAGATCTTATATATAGAAGGATAAGAGGTTAGCTCCTCCTTTAGCTCGGGAGAGAACTCGCGTACCTACCTTACCTCGCTCCTCGAGTGTCGCTCGCTTACTCTCTCTCTCTCTCTCTCTCTCTCTTGCGCCGCGCAGTAGTCGGCCGGCGGGGAGTACTCTTGGCGCGGGGAAGGCACATTGGCAGTCGATTGTCGTCGTCGTCCTCCTCCTCGTAGTCCTCATCGTCGCGCTGATGGCTGTGGAAAGGAGTGCGACGCCGTGATCGGGCGAGCTCGTGGATGTTGCGCGCACTGAAAGAGGGAATTGAGAATCGACGAATCGAGGGTATTTTTATGATGGAATAGCCGAGAGACAGACAGAGAGAGAGAGAGAGAGAGAGAGAGAGAGAGAGAGAGAGTTACGCGATGACGAGTTAGAGAATATATACGCGTGATGGACGTATATCGTTGTGCACGCGATGTTTACCTTAACGGATCGTATTATTAAGGGACACACTTCTAACATGCACGCACACTGAATATATACGAAAGCGGATTTCGATTATTTGCATTGGCTTTCTTTCGGTTTAATCACGGAGAAGTTATTATCATACGTATAATAAGTGTTCGCACTGACTTTCATAAATTCACATTTCACGCGCTGTAAATCAAGGGTTCGAGCCGGCGCGCAACGCGAACCAAAAACAGCCTTTTTTGAAGACACCAGCGCACCGCAGGAACAGCGTGAAACACAGGATAAATTGCTCGCAGCTCAGGGGCTGTGGCTGCGGCAGCATAACAATAGCTTATCCGCAGCCAACGAAGCGCAGTGAAAAAAATTGAGCAGGAAAACGCACTAGCGGTTGCTTTATCTTCTTATACCGAGAAAGTTGGCGCGCGGCGTGCTGTGTCTAAAGTATATGGAGAGCCGTGGCAGCGAGCTGAGCAAAGTCTGATGCAGTCGGCTCGGGTACAGGAAGAGAGAGAGAGAGAGTCAGTGAGAGAGAGAGAGAGAGAGAGAGAGAATTTGTAGCAGCAGCAGCAAGAAGCACGCAAGCTCTGCACTGCACACTGAAAAAAAAAGTTCGGTTACCATTGCGTATGTTGCCCAGGCGGTAACTGTATTTGTGCTCTAAGGCAAACGCTATTGTGCTACATCCGTAATATTTGCCTGGGCTTTCGGTTACGCTTACGGCGCCTTCCCCAAGCAGCTCCCGCCTTTTTCCATCGGTTAATATACATGTGTCAGATGTTCGTTCACACACCGTTATCTTCGAATTAAATATTTTAAAACTATTGTATTGATATAAGGTACTTCGTGAATTTATTAAATCGTGATATATGAATGAGTTTGTAAAAAGCAAACTGCGATCGTGGAAGCTAGAGCAGTTTATAGAAAGATTTGAAAGTAATAAAGTGAATAATACAATGATAATATAATCTCACCTAAAAATACGTATGTCTGGTATGTACGATTTTCATGTTTTTATTTATAAATATTGCTATGGGTATTTCTTTGCAGAGGCTGAGGTAAATGAGGAAATATTTATAGATATCGATAATGACATTTTACAAAAATTATTTTTTGAATCGGAATGCGGGTTCCAAAAAAAATCACTAAAAAGTTCGAATCATGGAAAAACAGTGGCGAATTAGAAAAAACAGATTCGACTTGTGATCAAATTATAAATTTAGATTTGTCAGCTTTTAAAATTGATCCAGACATCCAAATAGATAATGCTAGTCAAT
>UELV01094258.1:27736-40558 GCA_900490015.1 Megastigmus stigmatizans | reverse complement strand
GAGAGAGAGAGAGAGAGAGAGAATCAGGGTAATATAGGGAAGTCTTTGAAGCCGACCGCAAGGTCAGCCGCGAACTGACCCTCCGCGCCGGTATCGTCTCGCGCTGAATTCGAGGCTAATGAATAACTATTGAAATCCCGCCTTCTATAATCGCACCGGAGCGGGGCAGAAAAAAAAGAAAGAAGAAGAAAAACGCCGAGCGGAAGAGATCTGCACTCGGTATATCTTGTGTGTTATATAGGCGGTGAGCGCGTGTTATATGAGAACGAGGCGCGCGCGCGACTTGCCTTTTCGGTTCGCGACTCCGATCTGGGAAGGTCCTTTTGTTCACCGTCTTCGGCTCTCGGTATTATATGCAGGTGGCTCGGTTTGTGCTGCGCTGCAGGGCGAGGACCTGGGACAGCTCGGGTGCGGCTGACACCGCCGATTCCTTTCAAGTACGATATTATTTATATTCATTCTAAATTTTTTATATCCATTGGATTGTGTGTTAGTGAATGAAAGATATTATATCTTATCGTATCATTTGTGTCTGATGCGAGGTCTGATGTATATATAGAAATTATTGAAGAATTTGTATTATTGCTTTCCGCAAGTGCGCATATATGCTCCACGAAAATTTCCTCAAACCGTTCAAGCACACATTTCCTTTCGTTCCATAATTTTAACAAGATTTTATTTTACACCTGCAAAAAAGAATTAATCGAAAGATATTTTGGATTGACGCACGAGCCTATAAAACAAAAAGAAAAACGTTCTGAACGAGGTTGATCCTCGAATCGCCATTACACGCGCGAGGGCCAACACTTTTCATTTCACTGCGGCTGCTGCAGATATACCCGCTGCAGCAATTTCGGCCAAATAAAAAGCTTATATCGTAAACTACCAAACCATTTGCACCGCAGCGCAACTCAATAAAGTCAAAGTATTATCGAAGCGTTCGAACCGCATCATTCTATTACCGCTCGGCCCTCTCCGAAAGGCTCTGCAACTCGCCCATCGGCGAAAAACGTAAAATAAAAAAGGGAAATAATAATAACGGACGACGCGGCTCCGATGGGGCAGCAGCAACAGCAGCAGAATACAGCGGCGAATATATATCGATACGACCCCGTATAACATTAAAGAGTCGCTCAATTTGGCTGTTCGCGAGAGATGGGGGAGAGAGAGACGAGTGAGAAAGAGAGGAAAGAATTTGAAAAATGACGATAATGGATGCAGCGAGAGAAAATAATGAGAGAGGATCGACGATTGCCAGGCTCGAGAGAGAGAGAGAGAGAGAGAGAGAGGGAGGAAGTGAGAGAGAGAGAGAGGAAGGAAGGAAGAAAGAGGGGATAAGAAGAAGCCGAAGGAGACAAAGACCCTCTCGCATCTTGTGGCAGAGTAAGAGGTATAAGAGAGAACAGGCGGAAAGAAAGGGGTAGTGCAGCACACGAGAGAGAGAGAAAGAGAGAGGCAAAAGGAAACTTAACGCACGCCTAAGTATACATTTTATCCATAACGTGCTCGCCATTACCCTACAACGACGCTGGGCCACGGGCTAACGTCGATGTACTCGTACACTCACACACACACGAAGTCGAGGCTCTCGCACGCGCAGGATATAATGTCTTGTGTGTGCAGGCATAAGTGGCCATCAGCCAACATAAACAATCGCCCAGGTAAGTATACGCTTGGCCGCGAAAACGAGGCGACGCTCTTTCTTTATCCTTCTCTCTCTCTCTCTCTATCCCTCGAGTTGTACGCGACCTTAGCTTATACACAGCCGTGTGTTAGTGAGGATGGTAGAGAGTACGAGATAGACAGAGAGAGAGAGAGAGAGAGAGAGAGAGAGAGAGAGAGAGAGAGAGAGAGAGATAGGAAGGAGGTTTCACTGTTAGGGTCCTTACGGGATGCCCGAGAGGCGAAGCGGTGCGCTGCCACGCTAATGGAGCCATTATTGTTGGATAACTTCATCCATCGGCCCATTGGCGTATAACTAGATTCCCTCTCTCTCTCTCTCTCTCTCTCTCTCTCTCTCTCTGCTGTTCGAGACGAGGAAGAGAGAAGAGAGAGGAGAGAGAGAGGAGAGAGAGAGGAGAGAGAGAGAGCGCGCAAGGTGCATAAACGGATACGGCCAAGGCGCGCAGGGTATATCGCTCTTTCTCGCCTCGTTTCTTTGGGGAAATCAATTTTCCGCGCAGTGCTTATTACGCGCCTCTCTGCATGTGTGTGTGTGAGACGCTGTTGCAATTTTTAAAGATTTGTCCCGTGGAATTTCTGATTTTCCTTTGGATTTAGATTTAAGAAATATACGAGATTGCTTATGGGCTGCAATTTTGTAAATGATTTTCGTGGTATCGCGCGATTGGGAATCGACAATTTAGGAAATGGTATAATGTAGTGCCCGCACTTGTCGATAACTTATTAATACGTTCATCGCTGCACGAAATATTATATATTATTTTTTATTTTTGTGTAAGATTGCGTTTAACAACATTTTCTAGTTTTAGGTACCACTTTCGTTTTACTGAATAATAAACGAAAACTGCAGGTGTACCATTAATCCGTGCACTTTCATTAATTCAAAATGTAATGGATGATAGTTTACTGAAAGTTAACAATAACTACGTAGAGTTAGATTATATAAATAAGCTACTACGAGAATTTCACCCTGTAATATATATATATACAAATAATTTTACAAAATATACTGCTATAACGAAGAAAAATGTTCAAAGATCTCAGGCTCAATCATACACGTGTGAAGACATAACCAATTGCACATGTAAATTCATATTTATTAGTGTTGAAGATAATAGCTATAAACAATTATGAGATCACGAATTTATTCTGAGCATCAGCAACTGTTGAACTTGAGCTCTCTAAACAAAGTAACATCGTGTGCACATTAAACACAAACAATGTCGAACTGAATTGAAAATATTCTCCATATCTCTAACATATATATTATATACGCAACGCACGAGCAGAATGCAAAAAGACTAGAGAAAGAATAGTCGCGGTCTAAAAACAATGATAAAGAAAACAACATGTTTACACAGCCGCGAGAAAATGTATAACACGCACCACTCGCGCGCAACGCAAAAGCTCCAACGGAGTATAATACAGCTCTCCTATACATGTGCAATCTCTCTCTCAAAGCCTACACACACATCACTGCACAGACTCACACAGAGTGAGAGAGAGAGAGAGAGAGAGCAGCCATGGCACACGTATTGCGGCGCGCGATTTTTATCACTCGCATCCCCAGCCATAAGTGGCACGTATACACGCCGCACGAACACGCGCTCATGTGCATGTATAGATACACGAGAAAGAGGGAGTGAAGAGAGAGACAGAGAGAGAGGAGTATATATAAGGCGCGTAAAAAAAAGCTCTCTCGAGTCGCTCAGTCGGTTCGCGCGGGGCCCCGCCGCGATCAGAGCCTTAAGGAGAAAAGATTGACCACCTTGGATGGTAATAGGAGCCTGATTACAAAGCACGCTCTCGCTCGGGACCTGCCCCCTCTTTATATCAATATCGCTCAAGCTCGCTCGCTCCCTCGACTCGACTGCAGCTCGTTCGTCCTCTCTCTCTCTCTCTCTCTCTCTCTCTCTCTGGTTTTTTAGCCTCTAGGTCCCTGCAGCGCAGGTAATTCGCAGCTGCGACGCGCGCTGCACGCGCTTGTCGTCGTCGTCGTCGTCGTCCACCTCCTCTCTCGTAGTACATCGAGTGCTCCGTTGTGTAGCTACACACACGGCTGAGGTAACTTGAGGACGTGTACAAGACGAGCCAACCACGCAGGGGACGAGAGAAACGAGTTTTTCGCTCGATTGCCCGATGATGCTGCATCGCGCGCGCGGGCCTCGTTTTGTTTTCGCGGCCACGGTGGAATGCAAGTCAGAGAGAGAGAGAGAGAGAGAGGAGGGCTGCGGTTGTTGGGTAAAAGAGACGTTTGCAAATTGCTATGGACGCGAGCCGCGGGAATCAATGTGGTCGTGCGCCTTTTTGGTAGTCGCCAGCTCTTATAATATACGTGGAATTGTTTTCGTATTCCGAGGCTTTTGAACCGAGAGCCTGTGCAGCTCGCACGAGAGTCTTTAACGATGTATTTTACACGTTGGATAAGTTTGGACGATTTGACTGGTGCAGGGCAATTATATTCGAGAAATCATGCGAATAATAACGCAGTAATCGGAGACGAATTTACCGTTCGTTTAAATGAATTTCACGTGTTTTTCGGGAACATTACAGAGGCGCAAGTGTTCCGTGTTGAACGAGAGAGAGAGAGAGAGAGAGAGAGAGTCTTATGCGATCTCGAACGAGGCGAAATGTTTAATTCGCCATTTAATGAGGAAAACGTTCCTCTCATACATTACCCCCTTTTTAATGCTTCTTTATATAATGCCGACCACTTCTTACGAAGCGCGTGTATCTTGTGCAAAATTATATTTGAATCGATTTTTTTTTATCGCGAGTATACAGCTGGGCGTTTCCTCGAGCTTAATATAAATGCACTGCACTTGAAATTCTTCATGTAAGAGAATGGGACACCTCGAGTATTTCGTATTTAAATGTAATGACGCGCGATAATTTCGCGGAACGACAGGATATTGGCAAATAATGTGAGATTTATATACAATCACTTGAAATCTTTCTGGATATTTTGCAATTATTGTTTTATATCTTGCGTTTTGTACGGTTATAATAAGAAATATTTTCACTTACGGCAACAGGGTATTATACATATCTCCGCTTTTACGCATTATTTATTTTGCTAATTTTACGACACTAAAAAGATATTGAGGAAAATCACCTTGAATATGGTACGCATAGGGAAGAACACAATCACGTCAATTATATATAATACCCGAACCTATACAACTATATATACTCGTAAGAAACCAAACGATCTGTACTCGATTTCGCGTTTGACCAGCAAGAACCGACTAACTATAGAACAATGCGGCAACCGAGCGGTAGAAATAAATTCCGCGCTCAACCGTATACTATAATTGATAAGCTGCAGACTTCTCACCGAGTGCGCATAAATCCTCCAATAAATAAGCACGTATACAACAAGAACTCGCCGTAGCTATATACAACAGCTTTGCGGCATTATATCCTCCGCGTCTTGTAATAGCAACGATCGACTCGACTCGCGCGATCAGCCGCCGCGAGAAAAGCTCGCATTGAATTTTTCATCGGCACGATAATTGAAACAATTATTCTCATTACGGCGTAGAGCTCGTAGTGGTGCAATCGGTCCGTTGGCACTCGCGCAACTCGCGGATTTATCAAGTTTTTTGGTCATGCGCGAAGGAGCCGCTCCGCGCACTCGATTATATACTCCCTGACCCTATATAGGAGAAAGAGCTGCTGCCTCGCGATCGATATACACGTAATTATATAGGAATCGGCGAAGCGTCTTAATAGATCAGAGCGGCGCGACAGGTCGATTGCGAAAATCCCAGCTCTATATATACAAGATGGAGAAAAGACCGGAGCTCTGGAAAATTACGTCTGTTCTCTGTTTATACATATATATCTGTATAAGCGCAAGTGCACTTGAGTATCGATCGAGATTCGTTTTTTCCCAGTCGCAGCGAAAATATACCTAGCTGCTGGCTCTTGCACGCGGCTATATATGTACGAAATTCAAAGCCAATTCGCGATTGTGCAGATGCATGTATGCGTTGACACGTGCGGGCGGATGGCTCGTCTTATGGTTGCAGCGACATAGAGCGGGAAAAATTCCTGATTCCGCGAGGAAATCGAATTTCTTTGCTGTTTTTTGTAAGAAGCGAGATGATTCGAGATAGAAAATAGACGGAGGATCAGCGGAGCACTTGGAGAATTGGATTAGTTAAAAACGACGGAATATAATCGTATCTGTAGCTATTTGCTTCAAATGCTTTGTCACTTTATATTACATAAAGGTAGTTCAAATCGCAATAAATTGAATTTTAATTCCAGTGTTAGATATAGTCGTAACCAACGGGAAACGCTCATACCTATATGAAAACAAAAATGAAGTTGCATTATATTTTCATCGCTCGTAAGTAAATACCACAGACCAACGAAATTTCGTAAACTTTTCGCCGAATCGTTATCACTTGGTTGATAAAAAAAGATTCAGTTAAAGTTCATTCGTCCAAACGTACGCCGCGTCCAGCTGGTGATCGTATACGAGATGGTGGACTTTATACAGGGCACCGTGCAAGAGCCAAGGAATTTCGGAACTTGGCTCCGGGAAAATCGTCTTTGGTCATCCGAGGCTCGTAATCCCGCACGAGGTCGGCAAAGTAAGGCTAGCCTGATGAAAGTCGGCGAAAGACAGCTGGTCCTTTTTCACGAGCGATCTGGCTGCTGCTGCTGCTGCTGCAGGGGAGAAAAAGCGGCTGCTACTGCTGCGTCAGCTCGCGCGCGCTACGTCCCCGGCGCTATCTGCATTCAACGATCCTCTCCTTCTCTTTTCGGTGTATAAAGTGTGTATCGGGTCCGATCATCGAGCGACGAAAAAAAAAAACGAGGAGACAGAAAGAGAGTATATATATGTATATAGCGAGATTCCGTGGGGAACAGCGAGAGTAGCGCGTGTATTTCGTGCAGTGTGACTCGTATGGGAGCTCGCGCAATTGGTCGATCTTGCGGCGTTTCGACCTGTGACCACTCCCGAGTGTTCCCTTGAAACGAACTGATGGACGTATAGCGAGCAGCGACTCCGTGTGTGTATATGTGCAGCGCTCGTGAGGGAGTGAGGCGACACGAACGGAATAAAACAAATCGATTCGTCATTGCGGAAAGTATTGTGCACACTGTGTGAATTGCGTATATGTGTACCTTGCGAGTATGAGACTTTCCTGGAATGGAAATAAATTTGCGAGCCTTTTGTAACAAGAGATATGGTACACTATAATCGATATAAAATTGAACTGTAATTGCACTTGTGCTTATCTCAAGGAGTATTTCTCGCAAAATATTTGCACAAAATTGGATAGGATTGATAACGGACAGCTGCATTGAAAAATATCTTACTGCACATTTGATTTTTTTTTATCTCTTTTGTAACAATCTACGTATAATGTCTTGTTTTAGAGGCAAAGGCTCTGACACACGCATAGGCTAGACGTGACGTTCGCGGAGGAAACATAATGGGACGTTGCGGCTCTTTCTCTAAGCCTATTATTCTATACGGGCGATTTGGCGGAGAGAGAAAAGGAAAAATTCCCGTATACGTAGCGGCGGGTAATCGTTTTACTGCAGCTCGCGCCCTTTACATGTAGAAAGATATATAAGAAGGAGAGGCTGGACGTATGTGTTTACGCGAGGCGCTCGTTCGCCGAGGATCAGCTCTCGTGGATGAAGCTCTTATGTCGGTGCGCGCTGGACGCGAGATTATCTGGTTAAAAAAGTTGCACTGATAATTCGCGAGACACGATCGCATCGACGGTTGGCTATATGTACCCGCACGCGCGCGGACTCCCTTCTTATATTCATAGCGAAAATGCTATTTTGCGCGCGTGGAGCCGAGGAAAACTTGAATGTCTCGGCAACGCGGTTATATGTATAATTTTGGCGTGTACTTAGTGCTTGCGCCAGCGATAAGTCATAGTTGGCAAGCGACAGGTTTGCTTCTTTTTTTTGGTTTTGTTTTCATAGAAGGGATAAGTATGGATTGTTTCGCGATAGCATGTAGCGATTGTTTACTTAAGTCATTATAATAATTGCGCGTTGCGGGAGAATAGTCATCGAGTCTCTCTGGATTCAAAAGTGAATAAAAATTTTTCGAATCATTAATATTATAGTCACGGTGTATGGAATTATTCGAACGGTTTTTGTTATAATCCTTATGGCTCAATTCATGGATATTGCCATGGTTACCATTTATTATATATCCTGCGTGAGTTTTATACCTATTCTTTACTGGTTTTTCGATTGACCATTACCCTGTGTACACACGCCAAATAATTATTTTTGAATATATTTTTGAAGAAATTATGCACTTTTGCAATTTTAACAATTATCCTACTGCAATTTTGAATTTTTATTCAAAATTGAACGCTTTCAAATATATTTTTATTAAACTTTTAGAGACTCCACGAATAATATGATAATATTTAGTTTTTATGGAGGAGAAAATGACTTGCACTGAACATTTAACCAAGTTTCATTTAAAAAATACTTGTTACATAAACGAAAGTTGTTCAATGTTACAATAAATAACAGTTTCAAAATTGTAGATATTATAAAGTGATCAACATTTTTATTGTCTTGCGTCTTGTACGTGTAGCAGTGTTGAATAATGCACTTTTGACTGAATTTTCCTGCAGAAATATACATAATACGCAGTAATTTTTAGTAACGTGTATGAGCACTTAAAATGAGAAAAGATAAAAACAGTAATTATAAAACTAACTTTTGGCTAAAATTAGCCATTTGGCAAAGAAGGAACAGTTCGATAAATATTTTGGTTATACCCCGTGCACGTTACTGTATTTTGCTCTATTCGACTTAAGAGACAATTTAGTAATAAACTTTAAAAAAAAAAATCTTTCCTGACCTGGCCACAGAACCATTCAATATCTCTTTACTGTATAAAAATAGCGAATTTCTCAAAGATCTTTAAAGAACTCGGATCGTGCAATCTCAACCACAATCACTCAAAACCCGGAGAGAGAATTCATCCATCGCAGATGGTCGCACGGGGCTGCACGAGCAAAAATTCTCACTCCTCGGCGTCATTAGAAAATCTCTCTCGCCGTCTTTCTCTTTCTCTCTCTCTCGCCAGGAGACAAATAATCTCGCCGCTCAGCGCTGTCGAGCGTTTTTGCATCGTTGCAATGCACCGCTGCTGCGACTGCAAGTTTCTCCCTCTTCTGCAGCGTTTTTTTTCTTCTTCTTCTCACTACTCCACCGACACTTCTTTCCCATATTCGTGGGGATGGTTCGCGCGCACCGCGGCAAGATGAATAATCCCGCGATGCGGAAAAACGAAGAAGAAACAAAGAGGAAGAAGTAGAGGAAGAGGCAGCAGGCCACGTAATCGCGACGCGCGGTCGTATACATAAAGTCGAATGTGGAGAAAAAGGAAAAAATAAGAACAAGCGAGAGACGAGCTCCTCCGACAAATAGATCGGCCACTAAGAGCGAAAGAGAAAGAGAAAGATGTAGTATACACGGTGGAGTCTTTGAAATCGCGGCACGCGGACAAAACATAGGCTCTGGTCTGGCTGCAGAGCGGCGAGGAGCGTTTGGCGTCTCACTCTCTCTCACGCGCGCGCCGCGATGCTACGGCGGGAACGTATAATAAGAGTGTGATTAGCATTATTTACGGCCGGTTAACTATTAACCCATAAATCAAGCAGGGACGACGTTCTACCTCTCTCTCTCTCTTTCTCTCGCTCTCAGCTCGCACAGCTCGCTCGGCTTGTGTTTCTCTCTCTTTCTCTCTCCGCGCGTCTGCCTCTTTCTCTTCTATCGAGCGGCCGCCGCCGCCACCGCCGCCTTCGTGCAGCTTTTCAACTTCTTCACACTGTTACGACTGGAAAAAAAAAATACTTACGAGACGGTTGTGTGAGGCAACGAGTATTATGCGAATGCAAGTTACCTTAGAATAAATACATTTTATACGGATTTCGTATGAATAAGATATATGTTGACCAAAAAAAGTTTAAATTTCCATTAGAATGATATATAAAAAAACTATGCTAATTGTGCGACTTGCGTCATAGGCGAATAACAAAAGTGATGAATACGATTGTCACGCGGAAGCACAAAAAAAATGATAAAATACAACATGTAGACGAATAGTAAAAAGTCGTTGAAAACAGTTTCTTACTAGCGGCAAATTTTGCATTCGAAGCTCTTCTTTAAGCTTTACCGAAGTACCAGATATACACGGCTCGATAATAAAATTGCTTTCGGCATTCCGACAGTGTGAACTTTCCTTTATCGTCACAATACATCGAATGCGTGTACTGTTATAAGCTCGTGCTGTTTTCTTTGTCTTTCGCCTCGTCTTTTCTCTCTCTCTCTCTCTCTCTGGCATACACAAACGCGCTGCAGGAGAGCCGCTGCTCATGCTCCGTCGCGCGGAGACCGCGTTCGCTCGATCATTTCGCTCGATAAGACACAGCTCTTAATCGCGTCCCGGACAGAAAGACCGCATCTTTCCCAGAGGCACTATATTTCTCTCACTCTCGCGCGCGAGATAGCTTGTCAAATAATAAAGAGGTTCGATTTAAATGATATTTTTCACAATCTGCTTGACACTTTTTGTTGTTGTCGTCTCGGGCGCTCGGTACGGCCGCGGCGCGCGATCACAACCGCGCGTCGCAGGCCTTCAATTATGGCGCGGATACACGCAAGAATTATGGGCGACTGGAAATTACAGAGAGGAGCTCTCGGAGGGAACAAGCCAAGTTCGCCGAAGCCCCCAGGATGATGATTTCATTAAGGAATATGTATATAATGCTTCATTATTTTTTAAATTACTCATCCTACATAAGTATATTCGATGAAAAAAGACTTGTGTTCATTTGATTATACGGTAACGCGGACTAAATGCATATATATATACATATATATGTGCTTTTCCACTTCGTAAAAAATGGCTCTAGCTTATTCGTTCGATGAATAATTATAATTGGCTGTATAGTTGTCACTTTGAATTTTATCGGGTGCTTCCAACGCGATGTATAAATCGGTCGCTCACAGCAGCAGCAGTAGTAATAGTTAGATCGAAACAGACAAACGTACAGAGCGAAATAGAATTTATAATTGGACATTTTGATAGACGAACAAAGATTTCTGCAAGCACATCTTTGAAAAGAGAATCGTTTAACGAGAGCATCAAATTCCGCGTGCACAAATCTCTATAATATACAATTTAAAGATGCGCATCCCAAAGTGTTGTAAGCCATTCAACTTTGCCGTAATTTCCATCCCGGGAGCGGTGAAATACGAATGGCGGCTTTTCCGTTAAAATCTCGTAATTTCCTTATCACGATTCAGCGTCGCGACGACGACGACGACGACGACGACGACTAATACGACGACTCCCCGGCACATGGCCGCATATATATATACTCGGGCAAACCTTGGCGGTGAGCTCCCAAAGTCAGCAGCTCTCTCTCTCTCTCTCTCTCTCTCCTCTGCCTCCCCGCACGTTTAATTCTCGCGGAATGAGTCCGTTTCCTGACGCCCGTAGCCGCAGCAGCAGCTCTCGCTCGCGCTTTGCAAGTCAAATCGTCCCCCGAGAGAGAGAAAGAGAGAGAGAGAGAGACATACGGAGATCGCATCATCTTTTCGTCCTTTGTCTGCGTGTGAGTGTATACATATAAATGTATATGCGTGACCTCGCTACCTCAGCAGAAAACAATGGCGAGGTTTCGAGAGAGAGAGAGAGAGAGAGAGAGAGAGGATATAGCATTCCTGCGAGTTGATCGATGAGCCGTGAATGCGATCGGGTGAATCGTACGGCGTGTTTCTATTCGGTGTGCCTTATATGTAGCAGAGATCCGTGGTTCGATCGATATTACGAGATTTGCATGGAAGGAAGAGTTGAGAGAGGGAGAGAGAGAGAGAGTGGTGGAATAGAATTTGTGGATTGGATAGAATTGACGATGAGGAAGGAGCTGGGAAATGTGGCGAGTGCAGATAGCGACCGAGAGAGCATCAGTAGAAAAATGTATCTAATGAATTGGTTGAACAGGTCGTTGTGAGAAAAGAGGAGAAAATTTTAACATGATGATTCATATATAAATGACAATAAGCCTTTGATATATTGTTCGGCAATCAACATTTATATCCACTTTAGAATGCATAATTGGTCATTGTCGATAAAATGAATCCTACTGGAAATCCCGAACGGAGAATTAGAAAGTTCTTAAGTAGTTTGACAACGCATTCATCATTCGAATACGAATATTGAATATGACGCGTATTCGTCAAGAGTAGTTTAGTTTTCAAAGGCCTTCTTTCACCTATCAACCTTATGTATTAGCAGTACGCAACACTTAACGTTAACTAATAACTTTTGAGCTATTTTCATTAGGAATGAATAATTACTAATAACTTTCCTTCGCAATGTACAACTCGCCATTTTGCTCTGAAAGTTACAGCGCAGCAAATGGAAGACCGCGCGCGGGTAACTCGTTTAGCTCGACGCACACCGTCGTTAAGCTCTTTGGATTCCTACTCTTATACAGCGATAAATCAACCTTAATAAACACAGGTAATTAAGCGCGTACAGCTGTAATCTATATTTGTGCGATCTACTTTGTTGTAAATATAATGAATATTGATAATTTACTAACTATCCGCTACTTCCAGTCACCTCACGGATGTTTAAGCCCGCGGCGGAATCAATCGATATGCTGTATACGTATAGATATGCGCATGCCGCGAAATAATTTCGCCCTCGTCATTTTAAATGCTTCGTGCCTAGCGGGGCCAAAAACATTTTTCATAACTGCGCTGCACCGACGTATGTAACACGGTGTGATGCTTAACTCGCATGTATATTTATGTATATATATATATATAGAGGGAGTCGCGATACGCGCGCGGGCGCAAAGAAGAAAAGCCGAAGGAGAGATGCAAAGATGGCTGCGCTTTGCTGAGCGACTTGTTCGTTGCAGCTCTCTCTCTCTCTCTCGGTCTCGATCTCTTTTTTCTTTGTTTCGTGCGGCAAATTCCCTCTCGAATGCTGAGCACGCGTCGGCGGTTAGTTCTGATTAGCGGCAGGGCGAATGACGTACCACTGGCAGCCAAGATCGCGTGCTCTGAATACTCGACGTCGCGTTGCTCGCCTTCCTCTCTACCCCCCCCCCCCCA
>UELV01094258.1:14564-27716 GCA_900490015.1 Megastigmus stigmatizans | reverse complement strand
CCCCCCCCCCCACAACCCCTCTCTTGCTCTTGCTCTTGCTCCTGCTCTCTCGATTCCTCACCTCTTCATTTTCTCTCTTTCTCAGCTTCTTCTTCTTCTTCTTCTCCTCCTTCTTCTGCTCTCTTCTTCTTCTTCTTCTTCTCTTTGTCGTATGCTGAACGTCTATATTCAGTCCCTTCTTTCTCGCTCTTTCTCTTAGACATCCTGTGTGTGCGCGCGCGCGTTTGAGCTTTTTCTCTTTCGCTCTCGCTCCTTGCACACTGGGATCATGGTTTTCTCTCCCTCCTGCAGTATATAGGAGGCAGCGCGCGAAGCGACAAATCGACGTCGCGCTTCAATTGGCTTCGACCGAGAGAGAAACAGAGAGAGAGAAGGACGAGTCTTGCACTCGGGATGTAATAAAATTTAAGGGGAGCGTCGAGCGTATGCGCACTTTTGTGTGACTATGTGTGTTTGTGTGTGTGTGGGACACGAAGCGAGGCCCCCTCTCTCAATGGAAACAAATGCGATGGAGCTGCAGCACGAGGCGCGCTTTTCTACGCGGTTTTGCGGTTAAACATGCATGTGTGCACGAGCTTGGGCTCTCGAGTAAAAATGAATTGTTTATAAATTGCGCGTAAACAATCTATAGCCACGCGGCGATAAGGACTTTTACATCGGAGCCTCTCGCTTATTTTTCTAAGCTATATCCGAAGGATTTACGACGATAACTGAAAATCGGAGAATTTTTATTTGCAGTCTATGCAGCCGAGTATAAAAGAATTTATCTGCCGTTTCATGTATATACTCAGGAAATTAAATCGCATCGATTACTTTGCTAGATTTTTTTTTTCTTTTAAAAGTGGCTGTTTATTTATTAAGAAAATTCATTTGCACAAATGCTATTCTTGCTTTGAATGACATTTCCTCGTTGGGTAGATTTTTATTATTTCTAACGTTAAAAAATTGGTTAAATAGTAATATATTGAGTGATTTGAGTACTGTTTTACATGAAAACTTAAAAGATGAAAAACATGATTTTTACACGTTGAAATAATACGCTTGTCGACGTTGTTTGTCAATAAACTTTGTATTTGTTAGCAGACACTTATATATTTGCAGTGTCTTAGTAGTAGCAGAAATATACATGTAAAAAGAACAAGTATTTTCAAAGTTTTTTCTATTTAAATATAAGCAATATGTCAAGTTAAAAAGTTGTTGACTGTTAACCTTTTCCACGAGACTATGCGGTTATTAAAATATTTAACAGCTTCCGTGTGCAGCCGGAAAGCTTATTCATCACATATATTAAATTTAAGCTAGAATCAATCTAGAATGTTATTTTGATTTATCACTAATGTAATTCTATATTGAACTGATTTATTTTCGCACAAAGCATATCTACCGCAACAAAAGCGACAATGAGCTATTAAATACACGCAACTATAAAATTCGTCGTTATAGTCCGCGCATTCTTTCCAACATCAACAAAAATCCTCACGAAAGCAACGAATCGCCGCGCATCGTCTCGTTGAAAGAAATAAAAAGCTCGCGGGCGCAGCGTAAAAATCCTCCATCTGTTTAACTCTGTATCTGCATTTCAATGTCGCGTCGACGTTGCGCAAAAGCGGAAAGTTTACGGCACTATACGCGCCAATAAAATAATGTGTATATATGCATATTATACATAAGAGCATCGCGAGGGAGTGAATCGAGCGAAACAAAAAAAAAAAAAAAGATGCGCGATTACAAGGCAGCTGTGCTGCTGTGCATATATACAAGCTCGCACGCCGCGTTAAGAAATAATATCATAAGCTGCGCGAGAGAGCGGTCGAAGGTCTTCGACGCCCGTTTATTTCCCCTCCTCAGTTCCTATAATTGTGCACACGCGAGGCTTTGATTGATTTAGAATTATGCAAGAAATTAGCGCCTCGAGAGTGAAGAGAATCGGCTTCTGGATGTACGCATCGAGTCACATTTGCTCGCGCGCGCGCGCGCGCGTGTGTGTGTGTGTGTGTGTGTGTGTGTGTGTGTGTGTGTGTGTGTTAGAGCTCGCAGATGATAATGAGCTCTTGAGGCTCGCAAGACTGATTGAGAACAGAGAAAAAAAAGGCGCGCGTGAGCTGAGAGAAGAGATGCTGCTGCGCGGCGTTAATTAAATCGTCGCGAATCGGTGTCGCCTTTTATCTCGCTGTTACTCTTTGACTTGTTTCTCGAGCCATCGACGCTCTTGATAATGATGTCGAGCGATTTTTTTTGTTCCCATGTTCACAGTAAACTTGACTTTCTCTCCTCCTTTTCTCTCTCTCTCTCTCTTTTTTTCTTTTCTTTCGTTGCCGGTGTAGATTGGAGGAGCAACTCGATCGACAGGCCAGTTTTGTTCGTTCGATTGCTTTTCGCTCATTGATATATTTATTTTATGACTGCGTATTATTGAATTAATGATAACGAAGATGCGTTTACAATATTATCAATATTTATGAACTTTCCAATCGTCGTGCACCAATTAATTAAATAAATAATTCTTAATAATTAATATCGTATGTTACATAGTTATTAAAAAAATCATATACTAAAAATATTTATATACAGAAAAAAAAGTAAATAAATGTTTGATTGCTTTTGAATTGTTAACGTACAGAAATAATTCTATAAATTGTACGTTAAGATGTGTGACTATAAACACATATAATAATAGTCAAGAACCAGCTGGAAGTGTACATAAAATACATATATAGCGGAGGGATCGAAGCCGCAGCAGCGCTTAAAACATGGCAGCGAGCTAATAGATAAGCAACGACCTCCCAATAATTAGCTTAACTCGCGCGCGCTTACATTTTTCAAGTGCTTCGTTTAAAACCGATTGCTGTCTGCGCTAATTTTCTCTCTCGCTCTCCCGCAGCCGCTCTCTTTTATTCATCGCGCGGTGCGCGCTCTCCTCCTGTGTCTATACACATATAATATATAGATATATACGCGTGTATGCATATATAGGAGAGTTTGGCTTGCGCAATGTGTCGGAGCTGCGATCGTTACGGAACATTGCTTCCCTTTAGCGATAATAAATTCCTTTGAAAACAAGTCGTCCATTATTTTCGTTGATTGTTATTGAAGGTGCGCACATGCGCGCGCGCTGATCGCGGTTCATTATTTATCTCGGCGAATTGTTTAGCGTCTTTTATCATATTACGCGAGCTCTTAATAAATATTGCTAAGCGCACTTTGTGACGTTTTTTTTGCACCTTTTGTTGCGTCTTGAGTGTGGATTTTTTCGATCGGTAAAGTATTATCGTATTTGTATCCCAAATACATAATTGAATGAGAGTTCGAAATAAATAACTGTGCGATTGAAGCGCTGTTTATAAATGGAAATGTTCATAGTCCAATTAGTCGTAGTGTTCCAATGCCGCATTTTATACATTAAGATTGCACAGGAAAAAAAGTTCAAGACATTTAATTAAAAACTTTGCGTCAAAACATTAATCATCGCTGCAGCAGCAGTCCAATTGATAACAGAAGATAACTCTGTGATATATCTTGGATCGAAGTTCTTATTCGATACCGTCATAAGAAAAAAGTGAAATAATGATTCTCACACAATCCCAATTATAATGAGATGTAGAAATGACCATTCTCTAGCCCAATAACAATAACGGCTTGAATTATTCGCCAAAAGATTCACTTTATATCCCTGTAGCTCACCTCATCTTCGAACCTCCATCCAAAAAGTTAACCCACCTCATATACTCGTTCCAGCCTGTGCAACTTTCCATAATATACCGGGGAAAAGAAAAATAATTTCTCTCCCCCGGAGACATATCCACCCTTCCTTATACGAATTCCCGTACGTACGGATATAATTGCACATTCGCCAGTTCCCGCGACAAAGCCAAGCAAGAGTAAAGGAGAGAAGAAGAAGAGGGTAGAGAGCGCGGCGAGGGGGTTAGACTACGCGAGGAATGGCGCAAGAGAGGAAGTTGGCGAGTCCCTAATTTACACCCAGCTTCAGTCGTTAGTTGCATCCGCAGCGGCCTCAGTTCCTCCTCCTCCTTCTCCTCCTCTTCCTCATCCTCCTCCTCCTCCTTCTTCTTCTTCTTCTTCTGCGTCAGTTAGCGCAATCTCTGCCTCTCTCTCACTTTGGCCACTTGCGTCGCGCGCGCATGGCTCGCCCTGGAACTTTGCCGGAGATTAAAACGCTTTAGTAATTAACTGGGTCTCTTCACCTACAGCGCTAACTGTTAGCGGCCGCTGACTTCTCTCTCTCTCTCTCTCTCTCTCCCTTTTCTCTCTCGCTTTCGTCCTTATATATACTTGCTACTTCGTCTTCCACAAGAACCGTGGCTGGTTGCTACCCCGTTTCTCTCGCTCTGGATGCACTTATATATACATACGTCTGATCCTTTTTGTTACAGAGCTGGAGTTCCTGATGTCTTTGAGCTCTTATTATTCCGAGCAGGATTGTCGGTGGGATTGCTTCTCTTTCATTTGCCTGATTATTCATTTTAGTGCTGAAATTTTTATTCGCTCTGCGAATGATGAATTAGCTTTAGCTCAAATGTATTTTTAACCTCAAAGTTTGCGTATATAACAAATAAAAAAATATTCCTGAGTAAATTGACCAGAAGACAAAATGAGAAATTATTGGAATATATTTAATAGGTATAGCAAGTTTTGAAAAATTGGTGTAAATGCATCTGTACCCTGAAGCTCGAAACCCAAACTATACGTTAATCATTTCATCATAAGTCGTTTGCTTCTAAATAAGAATAATATTCAGTTAAAATTTGAGAAGAGTATATAATATGTGCAAGCATTCGTCCCGTACGTGGATTTCGCTTACTAGAATATTTACACACGCGACTACCGCAAGGTGCTGCACGCACTTCATTGCCGTAGGCCACGAATTTACAGATGCCGCCCTTATATGCGCTTATATTATAGCTCGATGATCGTCGTTCATTATTTTCGCACAGTGAAAAAAAAATATGTTGCCATCCTTGAGCAAATAATATCTATCAAATAGGCCTTTTCTACATATAATTATATTGAAATGAGGAATGACTTTCTCGTCTCATTTCATTCGTGCTCTAGAACATAATAGTCAGGAAATTTCTATACAGAGAGATGTTTCGATTGAAAAATAGTGTACAAGGGAGAGCTGTCCCATAAATGTACTCGGCGCGCAATTCCCGCACGTGAAATAAGAAATCACTCGCTGCCGCACGCAATCGCAATTCTCACTCAATCAAGAAATTAAAGATTCGCCCGTCGATTTCTTCCGATTCCCGCAACTCACTCCCTCCCTCGCGCCACCTCCATTACGATTCACGCGGCTACAGCAGCGAGGAAGTAAAAAAAAAAGGTTCGTCTCTCTTCCCATACCAGTTCCGCCAGGCGAGCATCTCCACCTTTCGTATATTTAGGGGTTGTCGCATATCTGCCGCCGCCGCCGCCGCCGCCGCAGCTAGTCGAGTTACCCCGGCAACGTAGGTTCTTCGTCGTCGTCGTCGTCGCGCGCAGCAGCAGCAGCCCTGCGCGTTGCCATGGGCGACCATCTCTCTGTCCTCTTCTCCCTCTTGTTCCTCTCCGCGAGCGACGGTGTAACTCTGGCACTGCTGCACATCGGACTGGGGGCGGCCTGCGAGCTGCTGGGATTCAATTCTGGCGGAGCTCTGCGCGCGAGAACGAATAATTGCTCGACGAGAATCGCCCGAGAGCTGTGTGTGGGAGATGTGATATGTGTGTGTGGGTGTGTGGGTGGACGCTGATTTTCAGGCTATAGATTTTCGGTGCAGGGTAGAGACGATGTTGGAGGTGGAAGTATAAGAGAATTTGATTTGATGAAAATATTCTAGCGAGGAAGATTTAGTACGTGATTTGTTAATTTTTATATATTGCGCTATATTTTTACTTTATCGTGCTTGCTATTTTCTTTTGCAAGGTAGCTATAATAAATTTCAATATAGTTTTAATGAAAAATATATATATATATATATATGTATTCTTTCAAATTAAAATACAATAATTTAAGATTTTAAATTCAAAATTTCAATCGGGCGCTTCTGATTTGATGCATTAATTTAGAATATACAATAAATCCAAATATTTAGAGTTATGAAAATATCTCGTTTAAGTATTTTAAAGAAGTATATTACTGGGAAAAATTACTGAATTACTTTTTATAGAGTACAATTTTTATATCGCTTTACCAACTCTATATCTATTTAGCATCAGCCCATTTTCGTTTTCTATTCATCATAGATGCGCAACACGTATAATATCATATATATATATACATGTTTACATTAACAAGCGAGCAACATTTTCTGAACTCCACTTTACGTATAATTTATGTATTATATATACTTTTGTTTTTAATGTAGCAAATGATAGTGTCCGCATGATATAATCTCAGATTTTAACATGCATCTGCAAAATATCTTCTACAGTATGGTATATATACGTTTTGTGTTTTTAGCTCTACCCGCAATTATGGTATCTCTAGTGAGTATCGTTATATATATATATTCCACGACTCGACACTTTTAAACCTCGCCTGCACAGCAATTATATCTTATTTAAAATTAAAAAAAGACACGGAGACTTAATCACCTTAAGAATGTTATAAGTTTATACTTTTATTTAGCAAGATTAACGAGGGTCTAAGTAAACACGATCTCTGCTGATAATCTAATAGCCTAAGTGGGTAGTATTTTGTGATGGAATAATTATATTTCAACAATGAACTAACGATCTCGTAGCTTTTAAAAATAGTTCGTTTAAAACATACGTGTATATAGAAAATGAAACAGCGAATTATCACGAGTACAGAAAGTAAAATATAAAAAAAAATCTGTTTTACACTAAATCACCATATATTTCAATATCTTAATGCAGTAAATCAGCCGAAACACGGCACACATTATAAGTTCTAAATATAGAAAAGTCCATATGCTACTGAGTCCACGGAAGTATGTCCACAGTTCGTAAAGTTTGTTTACCGGTTCATAATATACGCAGATCGTGCATAAATTACACGCGCAGGATTAAGCCACTCAATTTCAACATGCAAATAATCTAGATTTAATTTTTTTTTGGTCACGGCCAGTGCAGCGCGTACACGAGGGAGGGCGATCGTTTTCTTCAATGGAAATTAAGTGTGAAATTTAGACTTGTGCGCCACCACGACGATTTTAACATCTGGCCGCTGCTGCTCTTTCTCTGTCGCCCTGTACAGCAGCAGCAGCAACAGCAGCAATGGACGAGTCGCAGGGGCTACTCTATATAGTCGCGCTCACGCACTTCAGATAACGAAAGAGAGAGAGAGAGAGAGAGAGAGAGAGAGAGAGAGAGAGAGGAAGAGAGGGGGAGAGAGAGGCACTGTATCTCCTTAACGACTTATGGGACTATCAGCGCGGAATATTTATGCCGGAATTACACGGCCGGCTCGGCTCCCGCCTAAATTATATTCGTGGCTTTTGATATAATTCGTGACGCCGTCGCGTCGATTCCCTCTCGGCTTCGGCTACGCACAAGCTTCTAATTATTTGCTCGTAATGTAACGAGCGCCGGAACTTAATAGCTGTGCACTTTACTTTTGAGCTTCGGGCAACATTTTTTTTGCATCTATAATAATTCCGATGAACTAATGAAATAGAATTTACACAACAATATATTTAATTGTCGAGGATTTTTATAAACTTTTATGATTAAAGAATTTATAGGATAATAAAAATAATATTTCTTTTTTAGTAATAAGGCGTGTTTAAATATTTACAGAAAAGATACTCGGGTATTTGAAAGCGGGATATATTTAAAGCTCAATTACTTATCTTGTTTAGATAGAATTCAAAGCTTAGAATGTATTTTTTGTGCAGTCGTCGTTTCATCCGTATCTATACCCCCATTATTATGCAGACATTTGATGCAAGCATAAAAATTATAAAAACATAAATATTGCATATCTCGGAGTCGAGTTTCTCTTAGAAAAAAAAATCGAAATCATCCATGATAATGACACCATTATCTTTACGATTATTTTTATGGGCTCAATTTTTTTTCCAAAAGCTTAAAAGCTAATTGTTATCGCTATTCAAACTGTCTTTTTATCAGTTTTACGATCTGTCACATTAAAATATCCCTTCGCGGTAACGCACCGCGTACATGGAGTCTCAGAGAAATAAAATTTACCAAGCGATTTACGTTATAATTAGTTTATACAACAATGTAATAAATTACAAAAAGTTATTGTCGCGGCAAAATTTACATGATAACTATTACATAGCCATATAGAAAGTCCTTTCGAAATGGCATATAACCACAGAGCTATCGAAGGTGACTGTCGAAACGATATATATCTATGTACGCGCAGTGTGCCAGTCCACATCTTCCCACGCTCCTTACGAGATCAAATTCGTACAACATATAATGCTCGCTCGTCGCCGATCTGAGATGTATAAAACGCATAGCCTATACCCGCGCGTATCCTTAAAATTTCTCGCCCGCAATCGCTCATATTCCCGCGGCGGGTAAACGGTAAAAAATTACGATTCCCCCCACTCTCGCGCGAGCGCACAAACGTTATCCGTACGGACATACTCCGTCATATCTTTCTATCCACTTTAAAAGCAAATCCATCCAAATCCAAAAACACACTTTTTCACAATTGAGTCATCGCCGAGCTCACTCGCTCTCTCTCTTGCGCGCGCGCGCCGCCGCCGCCCGCTTATTTGAGCGGTGCGATGATTACAAGCGCGAGCGCTGCAGCGGCCGGTTCTTTTTTTTCTCTTTTCCAGGGCGCTCGCGGGCCACACGAAAAAAAGAAGCGAAAGAAAATGGGGAGAAGGAAGAAGAAGAAGAAGACGAAGGAGGATGAGGACGTGGAGAAGGAGGAGGAGGAGGGTATAGCAAGAGAGGTGGGCGCAAGAGCAAAGGAGGAGAAGAAGAAGAAGAGTCTCCGCTATATATACGGGCGGTTTATGAAAAATTGATCGAGCGCGATATCTTACGTTTAAGCGAGTCTCGTGCTCGCGAGCGAACGCGGTGCAGAAGAGAAGCAGGGCACGCGTCGGCCATACATCAAATAACGCGAGCGAGAGAGGCGAGCTTTAATGCCGCGCGACTTAAATAACGATACACTGCCCTTTGGCTCTGTGTGTGTGTGTGTGTGTGTGTGTGTCTCATGTGTGACTATACGCGCGTAGGTGTGGCGTGTGTGTACATATATAGTAAGCGAGAAGAGGCCGCGGAATGGCAAATAATCCAGCCGAATGAGATTATAACATCGCTGCGGTGTGTATATATCCTTTTTGCTTCTCTCTCTTTCTCTCTACTGCCTCCCTTCTTCCACCGGGCGCTTTTGTTGTGAGCTGACGCTGCTGCTGCTGCTGCTGCTGCTGTTGGCGCGGGTGAGAGGCGTACATTTACTTATGCATGGAGGCCGGGAAAGAATAAAGAGACGAAGAATTGCGATCCGCGCGGACTAGCGGGCTTGAAATTTTTACGACGCCGTCGCTCAAGGTGAATAGTTGAAAGATTCACCGCCGCGAGGGAGTCTTTGAATGTGGAGGCCGAGCGAGCGCGCTCGACGCCTCGCTCGACGCCGTTTGTGATGCAGGCTGCGGCACTATGCGGTTTTTTGTAATTAAGCCGAGTGTCGCGCGGCCCGACCGAGCACTTTATGCAACTATTTAAATTCACCGAGCCGATAATGTTTTTGCGTATACTGATTCGGGCCTCTCGAATGTTTGCTCTGCTGATGCAACGATACTTGAAATTTTAATGCTTTCTGCGTGTTGATATGCTTTTTTTTTGTTTATAGCCTGTTATAAAGAGAGTAATCAATTTGTAACTTGTTAACTTTAGATTGTGTTGAAGCAATCGATAGTTTTTTTTTATATATAAGTGCTTTTTTTTTTACTTTTAGAAGTGTTGCAAAAAGATATTTCAAGAAATAATATTGCTCTATTTACATCGTATTGTGTTCTGCAATATTATGCCGAAGTGGCTACATCGCTTCCAGACTTTTATTGCACAAACTTTTGTCGTTGTATAAGTGTTGGTCGAAATATATGAATGTTTCTAGAGGTACAGTAAAAACTTTAAAACGTATCATAAAATGTTTATATAAATTAGAATAAATGTTTTTAAATATTGAAATATTGAAATAATGAAATGCACAAGAAAAATATATTTTATAATAAAGAAAAGGAACACACATAAAATTTATATCATTGTTAAGAGTTTAAAATAGGTACATTTCTTTTTAAACTAAATAATACTTTAGTTTATTTTAAATGATTATTACTGTATTTACGTCTTTTTCATGGAGCCATCTTTGGGATTTTTGTAGTCAATCTAATCGTTCTCCAATTCATTCTATCATGCAAACAAACAACAAATTTGTGTATAATTTAAAAAAAATAAATCGCATTACAATAACGACGTTTCAATGCGATTCAGGTCCAAGAAGACATCAACCAACCAATAAGCTCATCATCACCAACTCTTCTTATCAACTTTCATGACACAGTATAAATTAGGCACGAAAAAAGAGAAGAAGCAAGTTAAAAGGGGTAGTGAAGAAGCATGGAACAAGTGAAGTCGAGCAAGAAAAGTCCCCCCCCCTCTCTCTCTCTTCACTTCCGTCGGACTTTTCAACGCTCGCTCGCGCGGCTCGAACGAGAGTATAGCAACAAACTCTCTCGCAGTCGATTCGCCATGGAGACCGAAACGACTTGGCTAACAAGATGTTGCACAGTTCGAGAGCGAGCGAGCGAACGTATATACGAACGAAGTATATATAAGGTCTCTTTTGTATATAAGAAGACAAAAAGGAAGGACGATATAAGAGGAGAGAAAGAAAGGAGGTGGCTGCGAGGTGGTGGGAGAAAATTACGTAACGTTGGGGTAATGGCCGGCGGCGGTGGGCAGCAGCTCCTCCTAAATTCGAGAAGCCCCCGAGTTCCGGCCGGCTGCTTCACTCGCGACCGACCGACTGCCGAATGAAAAGGGCCGTTTTACTGAGCTTTTCCTTATACGAGTTTCTGCGCGACACTGGGGTTCGTTGCTGCTAGGAAATACTGCATTCTTTAGGTTAATAAGTTGTAGAAGCTTGAAATTTCATAGTTTCATTGTTATCAATTTGTTAAGTATAAAATGAAGATTAGGTTAACCCATTCCTATTAGCTATAAGTAATTAATTTGCTTCTATTTATTGAGCTGAATTAATTAATCAAGATTGAATTACTAATTTACAAGGTTCTCGTTTATTATGTCTTGCGTTACTTTATTATGTTTTTAACTGCTATGTGAAGGCCTCTAATATATAAGAAGTATAGGGGATTATTAAAATAACTGTTATTATCCTGGGATCATTATTAATTGTAAAACTTTAATAAGCGTGTATCGTTATAAGAGTGATCAATAAACTTATATCGTTATAAATGCAGTATTTTTTATAAATATAGAAATGTTTAAATAATTATATAATATTTATTTTATGATTGATGGTCATTATTTTTATTTATCTCCGATAATATATACTAACGAGGAAAAGGATACTTGAAAAATGTATTTTATTCATGCTAATCTCATTAAGACAATACGTTCACCAAAGAAAACAAACAAAACTCAACCGCATTCCGTTTAAATAAACATTTCATGTGGATATTTAAAATTTATTAACAATGAAAAGTTTTATTTATAAAATAATAAAAAGCTTATCTCCATAAAAATAATCACATTACATACAATTTGCTCTCCTCCTTTGAAATAAAAAAAAAAGAGCAGTACAGCGGAAAACCTGCAGATCACGTCGTAAACCCACTGCTGCGCTGTGCTGCACGTCTGCTTTAACCCGAGGTCGAGAGAACAGAGAATCGTCGCGAGCGCTGTGGTGGGGGACTAATTTTAATTTCCTAATTTTTCCTCGCCCGAGGCGAGTACTTTCTTTCCCTCTCCTCTTACCTCTCTCTCTGTCTTTCTCTCTCGCCCGCTATCTCCATCTCTCCCTCCCTCCCTCGCCCGCATACACACTCTAGTTCCCGAGAGTAAACGCGTGCGCACGACCGGCGTGGCTAATTTCCTCGGAGGAAGAGAATAGACGTATAATTACTTAACGCCTCCGAGAGACCCTTGGCCTCTCTCTCTCTACTCCCTCCCTCGGAGTTTTATTAAAACTGCGCTGCGGAGGAGCTGCTCGCGCTAAACAAAAAGATCCGCCAGGATGATACATAAGAATCATTATGGAAAGCGGCTCTATCTGCGCGCATTTAAGTCTTGTTAATGAATGAAAATTTAATTAATTTCGCTGCACACACTCTGAAATTGTGGAATTAAAAATCTTACGTTGGCTTTTTCCCTATAGCTCTATTCGTTTTCCTCTCGCTCTCCCGCGTTTATAATTTAAGTAAATATCATTCTTTTGGTGGGTATAAACTGTATGCATAAGCGATCGCAGCTTGATTAATGCGTTCTACACACAATTTAAATAGGGTTTTAATGAAGTTGTTGTGTTGGCGGGTAAGAGAAATTGGCTCGTCACAAAATCGCGTCGGAACATATTATATTATATTGTTTATCAAACTCGGTGTTTGCCCTTGCTTGTTTATATACACAACTCTGAGATACACGATTCGAGTTTATATAAATATTATTAATTATGCAGCATGCGCAACGAGCAAAACAACAAGAATTTCACTTCTATATCCTGATACTCGATTTCAGCATCGCTTTTAATTAAGATTGCCCTAATAACTCATATTAATTATTCGTTCGGTGTTATCGACGCAGTTTTTACTCCTACACAAATCGATACGTATATGCACAACCACTGCTCGCCGCTAAAGTCCAACTATTGCATAATGTATTTTTCTCGCTCGAACAATCTTCATTGCTCTCCCTACATTATCTCAAAAAGCACACAGTAAATCCATCGCTCCAAAAAGGCATATAGATAGTGCGAGCGCACGGCCAAAATCGCTCGGCGCTCGAAAAGGCTCGCGAACCTATTATATAAATTCACCTTAAATTAAGCTCTCGCGAGCGCATAAGGTCATCGCGAATCAATTTTTCGAAAATCGACCATCAGCAAATACTGAGTTCCTCCAGCTCTCCCGCGCACAGAAACGTGCGGCACACTATTTTTAGTACATTGAATTCCCTCGGCTTGGT
>UELV01094258.1:0-10946 GCA_900490015.1 Megastigmus stigmatizans | reverse complement strand
GGGGGGGGGGGGGGGGGGGGGGGGGGGTGGGGGGGGAAGAGCGAGAAGCCTCGGGAGTCCTAGTGTGCTCGGGCCAGATAGTGCTGTGCCGTCGCCTCGTGCCCTCGTGTGCCGCTGCTGCTACTGCTGTCGCTGCTGCTGCCGCCCGGTCTTTTACACGTACACACACACATACACGCGCGGGCGCGCGCGCGCGCACGCACGCAGCCCTTTTTTGTAACGGCGCGAGTGGAGCACAGCTGATCGCGCAAGGGTCTTCGATTGGGTGACTTGTACGGCGCGGCGCGGCGCGGCTCAGTCGAAACTTTTCACTCGCTCTGCAATGTGCGACAATTATTAGTTTCGCGTTAGTCACTGGATAAGGAGTGACGAACACTCGTCTGGTGCGACGGGACAAGATAACCATAGCTGATGGAGTGGTGTATAATAGTTGTGAATCCTATTTAATGAGTGACGATAGCTCTTGTCTTCCTCGCTGTGGATGATCAAGAGACTTGACTAAGGTTGAGGTACTTTTTTCGTGATCGAATAACGCGTGCAAGTTCTTATACTTGGTGAAAAAGGGAGATGATCTGGTGAAAACAAATGTTGCTGAAGAAACAGGTGTCGAGGGAAACGCTGCAGAGGAGTTGTCAGGGGTTCTGCAAGGATTTCCCCAGTAGTCAATGTCTATTGGACTACTGACGGTTCGTACAGTGACAGTTGAAAAGTGCAGTCTAAAAATTAACGGAGCGTAAGCCGCGTATCTGGCTTCTTCGCCATCCGACGGCTGGCTATAGCCGGCTTGGATTACTGCATTAAAGCAATTTTACCGGATTTACAACCATCCATGTGGACCTGCACATGATTATAAAGATAATGTCTTCTCGGCTAGGAACATTAGTTCCTGGTGCGGAATCCATCCACATCAAACTTCACGCGTGATCAGTCAGTGAACAATATTGAAAAAGTGCTGTGCAAAAAGTGGAAGAGCCAAAGCTAAGTCCACGGCATATCAGATAGAACTTACGCTATATCGTAGAGCGAGTCTTCTGGACATCGACAAACAATAGCCGGCGGTGATGCTCCTGAAACGAAGAAAGCCAGGTAATCTAAAACAAGCAGTTGGACTAGCTTAGGTACATCCGGTTGCTCCCCCTCGTGGGTATAATCGTCAGCGATAACGACGTTGATCGACAGATCAGTAGTACGACTGGCAGTCGTCGTCGGGCCCGCTTTTCGTCGGCACCGACAACGACGATCACCAAAACGCGAAGCTGATACCAAACATGGTGCTGGAGCCGGGGGGTGGCCTGTCGTTTCCGCCGCCTCCTGGTGGCGGTGCGGTGGCCGCGAGTTCCACGACGAACACCTCCGGCACCGGTGCTGGGGCTCTGCTCGGGCCCACGAGGCTCTTCCAGAGGACCACGCCGGTATTCCCGTTCCATCTGCCCGGATGGCATCATCCGGTGCTGGGACAGGTGCAGAGCCAGGTGCAGCAGTCGATGCAGGCGCAGCATCAGGTCGCCGCGGCCGCCGCCGTCAGGTTTCTCAGCCACCATCCGCACCATCCGCATCCGGCGCTCGGCAGCCATGCTCTCGTGCCGGGGATTGGAGCCCATCATCCGGCGGCGCATCATCTGCACCACGGAGGGGACCACAACGACGACGACGATGATAAGAAAGGTGAGAGAATTTTATATTTCGTTGCATGGAAGAATAAGGCTGCTGTGTAGGGTTCAAAAGTTTCCGATTTATTTTTATTGGATACGAGAAAAATGAGCAAGTGCCACCTGCATTAAATAAGACTATATTCAATGATTTATTAAAAATAAAATGCTAATATTCTCCCAAGAATATTGGTCATGATGCCATTTACAATGCTTTTGCTACAAATCAGTAAAGTATTATTACATAAAGCTCCTATTTATAAAATAACATTAAGTGGTAACATAGCTATACCTATCTTCATTTTCTATGTTGAGTTTGACGAAATGTACATAACCAATTTCGTAGAGCTTTGTAACCTTTTATATGAACAAGTTTTAGAACGAAAGATTTTTTCTTATATTATTCTAATGTTATTTAAGATTTAATTAAACTAGAAATTATGTATCAGTAAAAAATACACAATTTTATGCTGAATAATATTTTATTACATAATTCATGAGCTCTTTACTACATAAGTAAAATAGATAACGTAAAAATAGATATAATTTATTAAAACATATTAATTTCATGTATGAAATGGAAAATCGCATGAAAAATTTAATGTAATGATGCACGAAAAATATTTGTCTTCATTATGGAAGGTATTTCCCACTCTGGTTTTTGCTCCAAAGCCGGTTGATATCTGTAAACAAAGTTTCTTAGTTTTATAGTCTAGGCATGAAAATTTTTAATATCAATTCAGTGCTCAAATAAACACTACGATTGGCCTAATCGAATATTTTTATTTATACTTGACAAAGTTCGTTTAAATACATCATATATCGAATAAAATTATCAATCTTCTGTAAAAAAAGGCAAATAAAATGACAAGTTATAACACATGATACAATTAGTGGAGAATCACAAGCGATAAACAGCAAGCAGTTTTTACAAAAGTGAAGTTAATTCGTTCTTCACAAAGCCGTGGTATAACTCGCTTCAATCGGTCTCTTCCTGTACATACGACTCTCTGACCGACTTTTTAAACTGAAGAGGATATCTGGGGTTTACTGAATTTAATTATTTATATACTTTAGCGAATTTGATGCAAATAAACAGATATCAGATAGCATGGTATTTTATTTTGAAATTGATAATTAATTATATTAAGTTTGATTGAGGAATAACAAAAATAAATTGTTATTTTCTTACATGCTGTTCAGTAAACAGGAGATTCTTCTTTGTGTCATGAAAACATAATGATTTCTATACATTTTAAAAAATGAATAATATGAAATGAAAATACAAATCAATCACTCGTAGAGCTGTACTTTCTAGCAATTAATTAAGTTTGAAGATTTCCATGCATGGGAAAGTATGTATAAAAAATGATCTAGTATTGAACCTAAATAATTTAATGTGGATTGTGTAATAAGTATGTTGCAATTACATAATAGACACTTTTTAGTACATAATTCAAATAGTGGCGTTATCCTTTTTGGGGGTCTCCGTTCAACTCTGGAATCATTATATTAACTACCATGAAGTCTCTACGATGACTATTATAAAATTTCGCTTCTGACTTGATGAATTGATTTCTTTTTTTCCTTTCAACTTTCTTGCGAAAACAAAAAAAAATATTTTATTTGCAGGAATAAAGCCCCGATAGCATTTACAAAAAATGAGTCACCAGTGTCATAATACCCACGTTGAGTAAGATGAAGCGCCTTTTACAAATTGTGAATGTAACATAAATAACAGCTCTTTATTTTTTATTCCCGCAGCAGAAATTGTTATCTATCTCTGGAGTGCCTTTAAAAGCGACTGAAACACACAAAGTTTCCAGCAATGGTTCATAATCTCCACTGTAACATAACAATATCACAATGGCCCTATTGCAGCTTAATAAATTACATCATACAGCTTCCTTTAAATAGCTCGAAAAAGCCCTACAAAGCATCCAATGTTGATTAAATTAGAAAATGAGACAAAAAAAGGCAGAATGTTACGCAACACGCCAATCGCTGTTCCGCGCAGAGGTGTGACACTCTTGTTTTTTCCTCGTCCTATTATACCTACACGTGCCACGACACTAGAACCATTCTTCGAGCTCGGTATACACACAATGCAGCAACAATGAGTGGAGGAGAGAGAAAAGAGAGGCTGAAAAAGATGGAAACACACAGAGAAAGTGGTCTGCGGGGAGTTTCGTAACGCGGTCAATCATAAGATCGTTCCTGAGTATCCCGTGGGATCGCTTATGCGCGCATTCGCATGAGGCGCGCGTATCCCCCGTCGGCTCCCGAAAATCCGTGACTATGCGCGAGGATAATGTGCGATGCTGTGCTGGAAAACACTGCGGATTCGAGGGTGCGGATGAGTGTCTGCTCTGCTCTTTCTCTTCTTTCTTCTTTCTTCTTTCTTCTTTTTCATTGACTTTACGTGATCCTATTTGAAGCGAGGGCGGCGTCTCGGTTCATTTTTATCGTGTTTAGTTTCGCCGGATTTGTCTGAGGTGGCTGCGGGTACGTACACGTGGGGCTAATCGGTTTTTATTGGGTGTTGACTTTTTCAAGTTACGATTTTTTTACGTATCTGTTTACTTTGCATATACTTCAGAGGACTGATTTCATAATATTTTATGATTTAGCGGTAGATTTATGTTTATCGTTGAATAAAATTTTGACATTTGGGCGCCACTTTTATATTCGACAAGAATATAAGCTTAACTTGAGGTTGTAGACACTAGATTAAACATAAATGAAAGGAATCCATATATTTTTCTAAATATTATAAACAGTCTTTCTGATTTCCTATTTGTAATTTATAAACATTTGTGAATAAAAATTATTTTTAAAAGCGAATAAAAAGAAAAGAAATATAAGAATTAGAATTGGATAAGTTAAATCAAGTATTAATAAAATAAAAATCTTTATGTTCAAATAAATAAAATTAAAAAAATGGTTTGCATAATTTAGTAGTAACGATTTCGGTTCTTTCGTACTTTATAGTCGCATAAAATTTAATTACTACCAACTGTATATGTAGAAAGTAATAGAAATGTTTTTAAAATAAGACATTATTGAAGTTGTATGGGGATACAATGCTTTGTAAGCTTGATTTACTTCCAATCCAAGGGAACGTTAATTATTTTAGCTAAAAATGGATATATTACTAAAAATGATACTTTTATATGTTTATTATTTATGACTAATTTCAAGCTTTATTCTTTCTAATTCATTATTGTATTTATTTGTTAAATTTATATTATTTAAACACGATATCAAATTTTATATATTTAAATAAATTATTTCTTGGACATAACAAGTATACTATATCGAATTGAACAATTCTCAGAATATTGCACTTCTTTTCACTTCAAAAATCGAGCTGTCTCTGCCGGACCAGGCACTCGCCATTGTTATTTAGCACAGCATTACGTAAGAATGCACGTCAAACTCTTTCTCGCCACTCCACTCTGCGCTTGCACTCCACAAGTGTAAATGTATATCCCTCTTTCGGAGGATGGTCCGCTAAAGAGCTTTCATTTTGCGCAATGAAATTGGTTTCGGGGTTGCGTGCGCTCGCTTGAGAGATAGAGAGAGAAGAAGAAGCTCCGTATAGGCGTGTGCGCGCGCGCGCGAGAAGTCGGCGCAAGATATCCCGCGCGCGCTCGCAGCAGCGGCAGCAGCCTCCGCGGCGCGCTCGTTAAATGCCTTTAATGGCCGATCGTTAAAGCCGCTCTCCGCCCGGCCGCGGTATTATACGTATGCCGTATGTAGGATACGCACGTACGTATATATACGATGCTGTGCTGCACTCTCCTCTCTCGCGCAAGAGAGAGAGCTTAATTTCCTCTCTTTTAGCAATTTCGCGCATGGCGCGCGGCTTTTCTGTGCTGCGCCGCGTTATTCGCCGAGCTGCCACCGAGATGCTGCTTCTGCTGCTGCTGTTGAGGGAAGGGGATGGGAATTGCCATAGCGAGTGCTCTACATTCCTGAAACGCGAACGTGTAGTGCGTATATACACGTATAATCGCGGCGCGCCGCGTGTTGTAAAAGGAAAGCTCTGTGGTGCGCGGTGGAACATCTCATTTCGTGTGTTTTCTCGGAAATTGCTATATGCGCGCGTGGCTTTAAGTATTTCTGCGCGGAGAGATATTCTGCCGAGGATTTTTGGTGAGGCACTTTTTCGGCCAGTATATATAGGTATATATATATACACATATATGCGGAGGAGATCGAGGCGTGAAGAGTCTTGAAAAATTATTATCATTAGCTCGACGAGCGAGCGCAGTTTTCGTCATTACTTTGCGGGGATTATGACCGTAATGTATCTGTCGTGGTCGCTTATTGTTTCAAAGCCGCGGTCAGTTTGGATTTTTCAGAGGATTTATATGGACGTAAATTTTGACATCGCTTTCGTAAGCCATTTTTCATTTTTTTCTTATTTCTTTTCTTTATCATTTCACCGGATTACATAAAAACAATGAAGTTTATTGGTCGTTTCATTACAGTAAATTCGTTTTTATTGAAGATAAAATAGGCTTTTTGGGATGATATGTATTTTATGAAAAATTATGGTCTACTCGAAATTAATTTTATTTCATTTCCATTGAGAAAGATATACGGATGTTCGGTAATTTGTCATATTTCAGAACCCTTAATTCTGAGAAAATAATGATAAGATTATTCCGTTCTAAGATTCAAACTTACCAGTAGATAGAGCTGTTTTAATCATTTCCTCTGGAATATATAAGAATATTTTGTAACCGAAACACTCTCGATACAATGTATTAAGTTTTGTGCTATACTCGGTTGCAGCGATTCTTTCATTGCAAAATAAAACACTCGCTGCTTTTCCAAGAATATTTGTTACATCGCAAACGCATGTAGAAATCATTTGAGAAATTGCGTGTATTATACACCGCTTATTACACACTTTCATGCGTACAGTAATGTTTCTCCGCGGTACATAAAACCCACCTCTCGTACATATATATGAACTTGAAACAAAAAGAATCTTTTATGCAGCAATAAATTAAGTCGCGCACGAACTGATTCGACAAATGAAAAATAATATCGTATTCCTATATATGCATAAAACGAAAGAGCTGAAACCGTCCTTACATGAAAAAGAACTAGTGTTATAAAAGTATAACTCGCTGAGACATACTCTAGTTGTGCCTCCAGCAGCAGCACCAGAAGACGTGAAGAAAAAAAGAAGAAATAAGAACACTGGCCCAGGAATCTGTAAATCGCGTCGAAGAGACAGGACACACTGGATGGAATGGAAGAGGGGGGGGGGGTAGAGGGCAAAGGAAGGGAGGGCAGGAATATCGAGAAAGAAAGGAAGGAAGGAAGCGGAGGATGGCAGCAGCAGCAGCAGCAGTCTGGCGAGCTTAGGCCGCGAAAGATAGTCTTCCCGTGCACATAGATATATACCAGCGGAGGTAGAGAGAGAGAGAGAGAAAGAGAGGAAGAGAGAAGGATGAAAAGAGAAAAGGAAGAAAAGCGAGACAGCGACTGCGGGGTAATAACTTAATTTAAACTAAACTACAGTTTAATAATTCCCGAGCAGGCCGCGCGGCGCGGCTGAGGCTCTCTCTCTCTCTCTCTCTCTATCTCTCTCCCTCTGCTTCTCCTGCACACTCGCCTGGAAGAAGTAAGAGAGAAGATGCGCGCAACCAGCAATTTCCGAGCCGCCGTTAACTGCCGGTCGTTAGTCCCTTTTCAAAACTCCTTTTCCTCCTTTTTTTTCGTCCTGCCTTTGCGCGCTCTGCTCCCCTCCGGCATCTTTCTCTCTTTCTCTCTCTTTCTCTCTCTTTTGCTTTTTCCCGTCTATACGTTTTTCTCTTTCTTTCTTCCCTCTCTCTCTGTCCCTCTCACCCTTGCTCTAGTGGGATTTTTGTTTTTCGGCCGGGCTATTTTTATTGTTAAAACGAATGTCTGGAGTGTTCCGTCGAAATTGATTTGTCTTTACTGGAAGTGTCGTTAGTTTTGGCCGAAGAGGCGCCTGATATTCTTTTCCAACGATCGTATTTGTGGTTAGAAGTTTTGCTGAAACGCTATATACAGTATAATGGTGGTGCGAAATTACTGTGCGCTCGATTAGCGAGTCTTTGAAAAATAGATAAATAACAAATTTTAAGTGGATCGTCGCAGAAAAAAATTCGTTATGCCTTCTCGATTATATCCGAGTACAGAGCGAAGAAAATATTATTTAATTGAAAAATTTATTCAAGATATTCGTCAAGCAAGAGAGCGATCGTGTAGCAATACCGCCGCTAGTCCCACAGCCTTTGAGAGTCGTATATAAAAGTTGTCGATATCTTTTCTTTTATTGATGACCTATCATTAACTTAGTTGTCACAAGCTCCGATAAAACTTTTCAGTTAACGTCATCCTACAGTTTAGTGAATGTAATCGCTGTTGCAGCAGCTGCTCTATTAATATTTGTTAATGTGAATTTATCAATGCTAGAGTTATAAGACAAAAACTTCTTATCTCCTTTTCGAGATACGCGTGTGTTCTCGTATAGCGAGCGACTCTTTCAATAATGAAAATTGTATATATAGATCTTCCGGTTAGCAACGAAATTTCCAATTATTTGATTTGAATAAAGGAGCTGCGTGAATTCATTATCATTATTTCGAAGATTACGAAATTTTCGCTCCGTTTCAAAAATATCAGATCGCTGCAGCACAAAAGAGGCCCTAACCGATTTCTCACTCCCTCTCTCTCTCTTTCTCTCTTTCCTCGTTTTCTCCTTTTATCCGGCTTCAGCTCTTATGTCTGCTTTCGCGTGAGTTCGAGAGCCTGCGCTCGCACTGCACAGTCGTGTATATATATATATACATATATACGCTGCAGAAGAAGCACGAGACCAATTTTTAAATATGCCGTTTGCGTGTCCCGCAGCGTTGGATATAAGGTGCAGAGAGCGTCGCTCCCTCGGATCTTCGGGCTCTTTTTCTCGGTCTCTGCGCGCGCGTCAGCAAATTGAATCGTCAAAAAATCCGAGACCCTTCTCTCCCATGCCGTGAAAATTATCAGCCCCGCTGCCCTGTGCTCTTCCATTTCTTCTTCTTCTTCTTCTGTTTCTTTTTGTATGTGGTGCGAGAGGGTAGACGATTGACGTACTAACGACCGGCCATGGGGCCGAGTGTTTGAATCGTCGTGTCAATACATATGCGGACGCAGATCGGCTACTTTTCGAAAACACGAGTGTATCTTTATTATCGTCGTTTCTTTAAAATAGACATAATGGGAGCGTTGATGCAGTTACTGCGCGGATGCAATGTTATGGCAAAGTGAATGGGACGAATTAGATCGAAGATTGTGCTTCGGCTTCGAAGTATTGTTACGCTTACACCTTTTTAGCATGTTTCGAGATACAAAGAAGCTGGTGGATGTAGTTTTGAATAGGCTAGTTTACGTCTTTTCATGCTTTAACTTACATAAAAGTTGATCTCGTGAACTTTGTTTTCGAAAATGGGCTGCGGCAAATGAAATAGAGAAGAAACATTGTGTAGCCTCTCGCCTTCAGGCTATCTGAATTTTTTTTTAGTTTTGTTAACTGCATTTATACACCTCGTTTATTTCCAAAACTTGTCGACAGAGAATGATTATTCTTCGAGGTGATTTAGCTTTGAATATCCTAACAAAGAAAGATATTTACCGAGTTCTATGCTAAACCGACTGAAAAATCACTATATTTATATCAATTTATTTCTCAAACATCTGTTCACAACCGGCATATCTACTATTGCGATGGCAACCAAATCAACTGCCCCGATACTCGTCAAAATATTCGCGAACAGTCCCATCGCCGAAATCACAACTCGGTTCTTCGAGTAAATTACATAATAGCCGTCGGTGCGTTGCATTCGCCGCACCAACTACCCGTCGGCAATGCTCACATTTATATATATACACAGATGCGTATATATATAAAAATATCCGAGGCGATTCACACGTTATATACCCCGCGAGTGTCCGCCAAATCGTCGCGCGGCGACTCGTCTGCGCAGGCAAAACTAATTCATCATCGGGACACCGGCGGCTTGTATTATAATGTAACTGGTTTGTAGCGGCGCGTTCGGGCGCGCAGCTACTCGGCTCACTTAATAAATTAGCCGATTGGGATAATAACTCTCGGCGGATATTGCTTTTCCCGACGTGAATGCGCGCCAGAGTGACGAGCCGTTGATTGGTGGCGATGGGAGTTATTCGAAAGGCTACTGCCGCCGCGCGCACCGTTCCTGTTTCCTCTCCGTGCCTGCCTCTTTTTTTTTAATATTATATTCGTCCGTCTTATTCTTCTCGCGTTTTTTTTTGTTCACCGCGTCGATTCGTTTCCAAGGAACGCCAGTAGCTGCGGCTCCCGGTGTCTTGTAGCCGTTATAAAATGATAATTTCTTATTTAGGCTTGGGTGCAAAGTCTTCCTTGTTTTTTTTTGGAGCTGTTCAATTTTCAGGGCAGTATTATACATTACTTTCACTTCGGGGGCGAATTTTGCTATAGAAAACGAGCATACGACTTGCGTGTGTGTATTTATTGCGCACCGCAAATATCATATATATGCGTTCGTGTCTTTTTGTTTGCTTGTATAATATTCAATTCAGGCGAATATTTTTTAAAATTATCTCCTGGGTCTGCATAGAGTAACAAGAATTTAATTACGGTGCTATAATGATATGAGATACGATTCGAGTTTCGAAAGGCAATACTGGCGCTCCAGGATTTTTTTTAACGTTCTCGGTAAACCGGTAGCCATAATCAATGTCTCAACAACGTTTTCAAATAACGATTTCTTATATTGAAAGCTGCATTATTTTTTTTTACGGATGCAATAAAAGTGTTTATATTACTTTCACTCGTGTAAATTACAAAAAAATATCCCCAAAATGGTTGCCGGAAAGTTACTGATTTGAAAAGTTTTGAGATCGGCAATGGATCGTTTATTATGTTACAGGACTTATAGTAAAACTCGATAAAGATTTTTTATATAATATGTCTAAAGTTAATTACAACGATATTTCGAAAACGATTTATCAGAAATAAGAAAGAAAAATTTTTATCATAATTTATGAAAAAATATATAACTGAATGTGAATAAATATAATTTTATTTATTACAAATTATTATTTATTAATTTAGCATTTAGTGATTCACCGCATTCAATGAAACATATATCTAATTTTTAATTATGATCTTCGTGAAAAAAACAAACAATTTAATTAACATGACATGTGTGAACTTTTCAGTTTATCTATTTGATTGATATGCTAGAGAGAGAGAGAGAGAGAGAGAGA
>UELV01094256.1:0-10376 GCA_900490015.1 Megastigmus stigmatizans | reverse complement strand
CTCTCTCTCTCTCTCTCTCTCTCTGCGCTTCGGTAATTTAGCCGTCCCAAGCGTCTGCATGCGCGCGTATATACATGTATATGTAAGCTTGTAATGCGAGCGAGAAGCACACTTCTGTATATGACGATTTATCGAATATATCGATGTATATAAATGTTCCTCTTTTTACGGGCTATATATACCTTATTGCACTTGTATACAGTTTGATTGTCCGCGAGGTATATGGAATTTCATTGGGTGATTAATCAATCGGGCTTATAATTAAATAATTAAGGATAATGAAGGCGCGAATGCCGCTATTGTGTACGTTTTTTTGTCGATTATACGGCCACTCGACGATCGAACGTGTTTATCGCCGTATTTATTTACTTTTCAAATGGCCACAATGATTTATATCGATTCCTATAGTGGCCGTATATACGAGGGATCGATTTCCAAATCAAACTGACGCTTCAATATACAAACTCGTTACAGATAAGATAATTCAATTGAGCGTATAAAGCGCGTTTTGAATTCGGCTGCATGTACTTGCGATAAACAGGTGGACTGCATATAGCACGCGAGGCATTATAATTTAACGCTTCGCAACGCTGTTTAATATGGAGTAACCATACTTGAACTTGTTTAGTTTTTAGCAGCGGAAATTTATGCTCATACCTTATGTAAACTTTGTTGTGAATTTTTTAAAAAAATGCGTTAAAATTTAATGATGTTTAAAACGCAATTTACAACATGATATTTTCAGAGTTAAATTAGACCGACCTGTGCAAACATTTTCAAAATGTAACAATATTACATTGAAATTAGTATGCACCGAGTGTTACCTATTCCACAGTTTACACAAAAATTTAATGCAGCTTATTATTTAATATGTTTCACGAGCACTGACAAAAAAAATTACAATACGAAAGGATATCATTAATTTGATTTCCCTTATTAAAGTATAAAATTTAGAAGAAAAAAGGAACTTTTACAAGCCACATTCGCGCAAAGGAAAAAAAGGAAAGCCAGAGCTTATAAAGTTCGAAAATCATCAAAACAGCCGTATACGTTTGTTCGTCTGTCGATACGTGACAGGCAAGCCAACTTATAAATTTATTTGGTAATGTAACAAAAAGGTAAGAGAAAGAAAGAGAGAGAAACAGAGAGAGAGAGAGAGGGAGAGAGAGTGAGAGAGAGAGAGAGAGAGACATATGAAAAGCAACAAACGTCACTTTTATTCTAACGATATACCTATAGGATAGTCGCACGGGGCGGAAATTAAAATGAAGTTTAGCGAATGGCCCGGTCGACGTTTAAACAAGTCTTTAATAGCCCCTCCCCGTATACACATAAAGGCTCTTTAAATAAAGCACGCTCGCCTCGGCGCGCTGCACTCGTAAAATCCGCAAAGTAAGCGCTCTCTCTCTCTCTCTCTCTCTCTCTTTCTCTCCCTCTCGTCTTTCCCCTTTTTCAGTATCATCGTCAAACGATGTAACAGGTCATTTTATACGCAGGTAATTGCGGCTCTTTTCTTCTCCTATACTGTATTTCTCTCGCAATCGATGTGTACCGCAGTGGAGACCAAACGGTACTCTCGGCTTGTACATACCTATGTATCGAAGTCGAACGGGAATCCCCTGTACAAACGGGAAAATAAAGTGTAAAGAATAAGAGCAAGAGAGAGGTGAATTGCACACCCCACTCATCGATGCGCACAATGCTTCGGTTTCTGGAAATTTGAATTTTAATAGACAAAAGACAGAGAGAAAGAGAAGGAGAAAGAGAAGGAGAGAGAGAGAGGGAGAGAGAGAACGAGAGAGTGAGACAGAGCTCCATTGAAACCGAAACCCGCTATTAGCAAGAATAACAAGCGAAGCTTCCCCTAATCGCATCCATAAACACGAGAGACAGAAACTCGATGAAACGGCAGAGAAGAGAGAGATAGAGAACATGAGTGGAAGGTATGCACGGAGAGATTCGATAAACCGACAATCTCTAAATCGCAACTCTCGCTCTCTCTCTCTCTCTCTCTCTCTCTACATATCCCTCCACCCTCCCGACACCTATTATTATCAATTACCCTATGCCAAATTTTCGTCTAACAATTTCCTCGGCTCGTTTCCATCTATATACACAGTTCGAACCCTTTTGCGTAATACTTGCGCGCGTTATACACGGCGTCGTTAACTAGCCGCTGGTTACTAAGCGGTCAAGTGGCTGATCCTCGCCGTTTTGTTGCGCAACATTCTTACCGAACGCGCCGCATTTTCGTTGCTTAGGGTCTCTCTCTCTCTCTCTCTCTCTCTCTCTCTCTCTCTCCTCATAAGGGTTTTGTGTGCAATGGAGAACAAATTTTCCAAGGGATCCTATACGCATACCGGCGAGTTGCTTCTTTGGCCTTACGTAATTGCGTTTTCGTCCGTACGCGGCTGGTACCTCCTTCTCGCTCTCTTTTGTGCCAACAGCCAAGGCTATATCCCATCGGGACTCGGAGCGACTTAATTGGAATTTCTCGCGTTAATCCTTTGTCCCCTGTTACACCCTCCCCCCCCCCTCCTGCCCCCTTGCGATTCTGAATCATTAGATGGCGAATTTTAATTACGCGAATTGATGATGCAAGCGTGCACATATACGCTTACATGCGCGTGTGCGATCTTGAGGGTATCATTATCAACGAGCGGGTCTCGGACGTTTTACTTAATCCATTGCGCTTGGAATGCTTTATACACGCGCGTTACGCTAGCAATATGCCGGCTGTTTAAGAGCCGTGTCTCCCGTGGATTGAAAGCTCGTGATTGAAGTTACGATTAAATTAGAGAGGCGAGATAATTAATTAATTTGGATAGTTCGGAGATGAAGAAAGCGATTATTTCAACGAGCGATGGAGTTGCAGCTTCGGTTCGCGGTAACGATATAACGCGGCGGAAAAACTTGTTACTCGGGGAGAGTTGAGAATAAAAAAAAAGAAGTAAAGAACATAACTCGATTCTGTATCGTTTATCCTCCCCCTCTTTCTTCCTCTACACTGGTGTTTTATAACGGCAACCCCTTAGGAGTCATCACGTACTCGACCGTTCGAGCTTCTCTCTCTCTCTCTCTCTCTCTCTCTCTCTTCTCATCTTTTTCTTTTGCTATTCTCTTCCCACTTGCCTTTCACCACTCGTTTGTTTTCTTTTATCGCCTCGAAAGCCGATATCAAGTTTCCAATTGTAATACAGCCGACGATCGACGAATTGAAAAGTAAATCTTGACGGGTCTCCGATGGCCACCTCACGAGCGACACATTAAATATGAAAACAACCTATCTCTTTCTCATCTATAATCATAAAGCACTTCAAGACCGAACTTTTTATCGTCCTGCTATAGCGTCACTTTTTCGTATTATTCACTTAGATGTTCGAGTAAGTTTTGTTCGAAACGCACAAAAGCGCAGAAGACCTCATTTTCATTATGATCTCTCTTTTCATTACGAACGATTAAATTAGAATATTTTCTCTTATACACGTTGAATTTCCATTTAAAAAAGTGCATTCCACTCAAAAAATGGAAATAGATTTTTTTTGTCTGAGTACAAGTTTGTTCTTTCTCTCTCTTTCCTCTGTGCAAAAATGAATTCGATATCGCCGAGCTCTTTTCCAATTATCAAAAAAGCTGCACATGCAATTCCGCGCGCACAGTGCGATGAACCTGCTTCCGTTCGGTATTCCTCGGCTAAAAAATAAACGAAAGAAGAGGCGACCAATTGGCTCATCTTACGTATCTACAGGTATATTCTTTTTTACAAAGCCGTACACAGTCGTGATGGTGTATAATTCATGCGCAAGTACTTTTGAGCTGCTCTCTCGGTGTGTATCGGGACAAATGTTTGACGTGGCTATACCGCGGGACATTCAATATTGACAAACACATTTGGTCCGCTACGCACGAAAGAAAGCTATTATCTTGTATAAAGTGCACTGGCAACAGTCTGCCTTCTATACGAAACAATGGGAAGACGGAGAGAGAGAGAGAACGATCAGGTAACGTAATTAAGCAGGAAATATATAGAGTGGTCTATATAAAAGGACACATCTCGTCACCCAGGGTGATAAAACATACGTCTCGACATGCGCTCGTCTTCTATGATGTCTCTTCCTTAAATTGACCCTTGTATGTATTTACACGTTTACAAGCTTCTTTGCTTCAACACGCATACTCTACTTTTGCTCGTCATAGTACAACCGCTATGTATCCGTGTATTATCATCGAAAAGCTCCTCCGGAGACCAAAAACCTATAATGCACACTGAGAAGCCAATAATGAAACAAATTAGAAACTATAGCGCTCCTCATAGACACACATTTATCGCGTCGAATTAATGGCCTCTCGCTTCGAAACTTCACCCCCGCAACAGAATTAAGAATCTCAAGGTCAATAAGGTCCGAGGCATGGCCATGAGACCTGTAGCGGTGCACGTACCCATATACGCACAGCAAGAGAGATATCCGCCATGAGAGAGGTATACACTCGTAAAAGAGAGACAGAAGGAGAAAGCGCAGCAGAGTGCGCAAAAGACAATCAGTGGATATCGCCCTAAATAAGAGGACCTCGTCTCCCCATTGTGCTAAAAATGTAAATACGCTGTACCCAGACGCACAGAGCCAGAGAGCGGCATGGACAACATCTGCCGCGCAATCAACAGTCCCCGGCTTATACGCGCGCGTCATCAATTATTAAACTCGCCGTCTTCCCCGAACTTTCGCACGGTCGGACCTTTCTCTCCCTCTCCCTCACGGTTTTTCCCGCTGAATTCCAAAAGCCGCACCGCTGTCTATACGTGTATATATATATACGTACTGCGTCGTTCCTTCGACTCCCTCCCCCCCCCCCCCCCCCTGCCCCCTTCCCCGCGAGCTTCCTCTCTCTCTCTCTCTCTCTCTCTCTTTCTCTCTCCCCCGCCCCTCTATACCGTAATTTTCCTCTGGCTTGGCTTTGCCGTCGCGCCGCCATATGCCCACGGCGGCCACCGAGTTCCTTTCGCATCCCTAAGCGTCCTATCTTCTTCCCCCTTTCTCACTTTCTCTCTCTCTCTCCCTCTCTCTTTCTCTCTCTTCCCATCCTTTTTCTTTTCCCCCGAATGCGCGAGCCCCGAAACTTTTGTGACGGCGGATTACTTTTCCCGGGCAGCTCTCGTATTTGCAATGTAACGAAGAAAAGGCTCGAGTCAGAGAGGAAGAGAGACAGAGACAATCGAGGGAAAACGGTTTTTGGCGCGGCGCGGCACTTCCCCACCACCCTCTCTCTCTCTCTCTCTCTCTCTCTCTCTTTTTCTTTCTGTCAGTACGTGTGCCGAGAGAGTGTGTAAGTGGTATCTTGAGGCCACGAAGGTGACTCACGTACAGTGAAAGCGCGAAAAGAAAATTCCGATCGTGAGATTTTTTCCTCCTCGGTCCTTTTTTTCTCTCCTCCGTTCCTTTCTTCTCATCTTCTTTCGAACGCTCGATGATTTATTATTTAGATTTATCGTCAAGGTCCGAAATGAAAGGTAAGGGCTGAACACTCGTGGTCCGATAAGAAAAAACTTGCGAGTGTCCGGTGTAAGCAGCGTAAAATGAAATTAATTAAAAAAATACCTTCGTTCTTCGTTTGCGAGGGAATATTTTTGCTAATAGGAATAAAATTTTTCAATTTTGTTAGATATACTATTAATCGAGTTCGTTATAAAAAAGGTATTGTTAAAGACATGTATATATCCCGCATGATGAACCCTTTAACTCTACAATAAGTTGCAAAAAATGGGAAAAAGATTACTCTAAATCGATATCCCACTATTTTCGGGTATGCTCTTTCGATTGGCACAAGTTAAAATTCAGAAAAACCTCAAAAGCCACTAAATTTTTTGACTTAAGTTAAAAAAAAAACACGATTATTCGATCAATTTTTACAAAAATGAATTTCAACATAACGAAGCCAATATAGCGTCCGAAATGGTGTATTGGCAGGGTAAACATTCATTATTTTTTAAGTCAAGTACGGTCAATTTTAAGAAAAGTTTAGTAGAACCAAAAAGTATTAAGAATAACTCAAATATCTCGTGTGAATACTATCGAAATTTTTGAGCCATTTTTGTTATTCAGAAAGCGTCAAAATCCAAAAAATCCGTAAACGTTTCCAAAAATTCTGAAAAAATCCACATTTACTTCAAAAGGTTTTATGTCAAAAGAAGAAGTGCTTTAAAGAGAATATAATGTTAGAAACAAAAATTGATCGAAAAATTCGTGTTTGTTTAACTTAAATCAAAAAATTTAGTGGGTTTCAGAGATTTTTCTGAATTTTAACTCGTGCCAATCGAAAGAGTATAACGAAAAGTATTCTGATATGGATATTGAGTAATCTTTTTCCCAGTTTTTGTTAATTGCACGCGAAAACTGCAATTGTAGCGTTAAAGGGTTAAATTAAGGAATTCATCTAATCCTAAAATATAGAAGATACGATTAAATCTGACTTTAGCTGCCTCGAAGCTCTTAAATGATGTTTAATTGCCCGATAATTGAAAATTAGATAAAGTGTGCAGTCAAATCAATGGAAGCCGCAGCAGTTACGCATCCATTACTTCAACAGCATCAGTCGATTAAAAGCCAACAATGTTTCGTTGTGCATCCTTTTCAGAGACATACACACAAGACATAATCTGTCACGTCAGTATAACGCAGTTATACAAGCGCTAATTTGAGAATTCGTCGGCCGGCAATAGACGCGCGTTGCACCCGAGATTCTATATATATATACATATTTATATATATATATATATTTGCATTATTGTATATATCATAGATAGAGCGAGATATTCACGCGTAATCGAGCGCATTGACATTAAGAGGCTTCGAGTAACGAAATCTCTGGCAAATCATCAACATTTTTTCCGGTACATTTTGAGAAAAGACGAATCATTTTTAAGAAAATATTCAAAAAAAAAAGAGCTCCAAAATCCAAAAATAAATCAGTTAACGTTATGGCGTCGAGGTGATAAAGCGAACGCTCCCGCTTGCAGTCTCTCGCAAAGAGCACAAAAAGCGCTTGACACAGTTAAAATTTCAGCGCCTCAATAAAATCTAAAACCACTTGTATGCTAAAATATGTAGAGTATGTAAATAGCCGACACTTGCGCTTGCTTTACGAGTGTAGTCGTGCGCGTGCGCGCGCAGAGAGAGAGAGAGAGAGATACAAAGATAGAACGAGAGAGGGAAAGTCGTCTGCGCGAACCCCCTCAACTCAGGAATCAGCTGTTCGTATTGTTATTATTATCCCCAACGGCTTTCCGGCCGCACATACGATATATAGAACGCACGCAGTCGCGCGTATTATACGATGTAATCACGGGTACCGAATTCACTCGCTAATTTCTTTTTTAAACTCCGACTATAATTTATCAATTGCCACCCTACCTTTTCCTTCTCTCTCTCTCTCTCTCTCTCTCTCTCTCTCTCTACTCATTTTCCAATTAATCTGAATGCAGCTCACTTCCCGTATGTACACTAGTACACACATCTCTCCCACACCCACGTACATACTATATGCACAGCGTTCTTTCCAGTTCATTTACGGTAGTTTTGCAGCGTCCCTATGTTAATCCCCCTCTCCGCGCGTATACAGCAAGCGCATAAACAAACAAACGCGGACACACGCAAAAAAGCACCGCGAAAACAATGCTGGCATCGCGTGATGTGTGCGTGTGGATCCCCCAGCTATAGATAGATTGAGGCGAGCGACGAGAAGAAAGAAAAAAGGGAGAGAGCGAGATGGAGAAAAACAGAGTGAGAGAGAGAGAGAGAGAGAGAGAGTGCAGGATGACTGAGTCACTGCCGCGGCGGTCATCCAAAGCGAGACAGAGAGATAAAAGGCACAGCCGATCCTATATACCTCGCTACTTCTTTCTCGCTCTCGCTATATACGCTTTTTCGCCTCTTTCTCTGTCTGTCTCTCTCGCCCTCTCTCTCTCTCTCTCTCCCTCTCTCTCTCTCTCTCTCTCTCGCTATATACTCGACTGTATAACTCCGGCTCGGGTCCACGTTGCTGCTCTCTATCTATCTATCCTGGCGCGTCCGCTCGCGCAGCTCTCTCGTCCTCTTTAATTCGAGTCGCAAGAGCTCGTCGCTGCGCCACTGCCAAAATAGAAAAAAAAAGGAACGAACGAGCGAGCGAGATAGATAACAAAAAAAAAAGAATATGGGAGAGGGGAAAAGAAGGAAAAGAGCCAGCGGCGTCGAAGGCTCGTTTCGTGTTGTGTGTGTGTGTGTGTGTGTGTGTGTGTGTGTGTGTGTGTGAGTGTGTGCGCGCGCGTGTCTGTGTATAGCCTCTCCTGACTCCCTCTCGCGCGCGGGATTACTTCTTGCGCGCGGGAAAAAATAAGCGTGCGTGCGAGTACATATAATAGATATACACGCGAGAAAGAGAGAGAGAGAGCACCTAAATATATACTTGTATACGCAATGAGCGAAGAAAAGGAGGAATGCAATATGTAGGTGTTACTCTGACCGCATCTTTAATCTTACATTGTATACTAAAGGGAATGCGATCATTGAAAATTTCGGAACAAAAAACGTAATAGATATAGGTAGCCTAGTCTGGGCACAGATCGCTCGGTAAATCACTGTTTTATATGATGTAGCCGAGAGTCATAGCTTCAGCACGCGATTGAACGATAGTTTACTGGGCGTTAACAGGTTGCTCGTAACTCGGCTGTCTTTTTAATTTTCACCATGTTCTCGATCGCTCGACGGATCGAAAGAGCTCTAACACACACACAGACAGGCGCGCTTGTGCGTGCCTCTCGTGTGAGTATCGAATTCCGGTCATTAGAACTCAGACCTACCACGAATTTCATAAATCGACACCCCACAACAACACCCCATCATAGCTGCAAATACATTTGCCGATTGGAAGAGAAGTATTTCCACGTATTTAGTGCCTTAGGCATCCGCGTTTATCTCGCCGCGTAACTTTCTCGTGATGTAGATATCGATACTTTTGCCATGTCACGTACGTAAACAAACTGTATTTCAAAGTACGAAAAAGTTTCGATTTTCTCGCGACCATTATTATATAACTTCAACTGCTTTCGCTGCAGCAGCAAACGTCTATATATACACACCGGCTAATCGTTAAAAATCAGCCCAACATGTCGTGGGACAGAGACGCAAACGCTGAAATATAGATCCCCGTACGGTGGGAAGGGAAGAGGGGAAGAGATAGGCGCGCGCGCGATCGTTCGAGTTCGGCGCGCAGATACATTCCTCCTCTGTCTCTCTCGCTCTCTCATTCTATATATGCTACGGGCGTCGGCAGGCAAAAAGAGCGAGAGAGAGAGGAGAGAGAGAGAAGGTGGCAGTGGGAGGAAAAGGGGCAGGAGGACCATCGAGGCAAAGCCAGTTCGCCGGAAGAGCCGCGCAGCCAGCGAACAAGGGTAGGAAGCCAGAAGAGGAGGAGGTGGTGGTGGCAGAGAGAGGAGAGAGGAGAGAGAAGCAGCAGCAGCAGCGCAGCGTCGTCGTACAGTCGCGAGGTCCGCGGAAAGCCGGCGCACGTCCACCGACAACCGCCACAGTTGAGCGCCGCGACTCATCGCGAGAGCATCATCACGCTCCCCACCCCCTCTCGTCATTCGAATTCTTCCGCGCAAATACGCACACACCGATCGCAATATCAATTTTAGCGCCGTTAGAGTGCATCGATCTGTATATTATACACGCGCTAGAATCGAGTACAGCGCGATACTGCGATTGAAATATCGGCAGTTCCACTTACGTCTTCGACCTCGTGAATTATAAAACATCGGAGGTGTGAGAAGAAGAGACGAAGAAGCCGGCAGGTGAAGTTTGCATATATATATATATATAGGATCGCAAGAGAAAAAAACAAGAAGGGGCACACCGGCGACGAAGGCAACAAAGAAACAATATATAATCGGACGTTCTCGTGGCTGGCGTGAAGGACGAATCAACTTGGTCGCAGCCGCCGTCGTCGTTCGACCGTGTGCCGAGAGTCTCGCGATTACGCACACGTACAGGCCGCACGCGCGAGCGCACACAGTCTTACACACACGTATATACCTCGTGCCGAGTGTTGCGGTGTCGCGACGTCCGAAGTTCTGCCACTGCCGCTTGCTCAACGCTTGCCGAGGAAAGGGAAGGAGAGTATATATAAGATAGATAAAGACAGAAAGAGAGAGAAGCAGCCGCGACTCGCGAGACCGAGCGAGCCAAAGAGCGATAAGTGCATTTTTTTTTCGCGGCGATAATAAAACGCGGCGGAAAGGCGAGAGCCAGCGACTACTCGGCGAATAACAAGCCGAGAGGAAAGAACGCGTGACGCGGACGTATATAAACGCAGACCTGTGGTATATATATATATATATATAT